>CABFOW010004361.1:33644-57816 GCA_902141385.1 Timema californicum
CCCCCGCCCTCCCATTCTGTTTATCTCGTTTCTCCCATCCCCAAACCTATGGCACCCCTCCTTGTCCCACTTATCAATTGCAGTCTTTATCTCCTCTCTCACCCCCATAACAAGCCGCAGCCGACTGCAAAAAACTGTCCTCAATAGATCCTCCGAAGCCTCACATCTGGTGTCTACGAGATTACAAATTCCAGAGGAAGTTCTTTACCCTGGGCCTAGGCACCTCTCCCGCTTCTGCACGCCCTCCTCTGAACTTCTCCCTCCCCACACCGGCTCTTACAGGTAACTTATGTCCCGCTTTTCGTACCACAGGACTGTACTTTTGAGTCGGAAAACTGTTTAGGCTCAAGCTTCTGGTAGAAAATAGCCTTCTTAGCTTATAGTTAACTAGGTGTATGTTTCATGTAATAAAGTATAATTATGATTAAGGCCTAAGATAGACAATTTGCATTTTGAGGGTTGGTACACATGGAGGTCTGAGGGGAAGATGTTTTTTTTTTTTAGAAAAAAAAAGGAAAGAGGTGACGGGCGGCGTGTGGTAGACAAAATGGACAAACCTCGCGGAAAGGCGCAAGTTTGGGTTTGGGAAAGTGGTAAGTTGTTTCCTTATATTATTATTGTTTCACCCGCCTCGGTGGCGTAGTTGGCTAACGCGCTTGTCATGTTGAGCTCTACTGCTGAGGACGGGGAGATCGAGGTTCGAATCTCGGTCGCGTGAACTGGGGGTGGTTTTTCCTAAATGGTTTTCCACTCCCTCTCCACGCAAATGCGGGTTCATTTCCTCTAAGTCAACCTTCCCAATTCCTAATCCATTAGAGTAGTTAGTACTTAAAGCGTATAACCCGAACGGGTAGTAAGACGCGGTGCTAAGTATTATTATTGTCTCATTGTGTGAATAAATAAGGTGTGTGGGGCGTTTCCCAAGACCGCCAAACTATCCGTTCCTGGTTCAGTGAAGGAATTGCTGGAAGTTTCTACCACGTGGGTACTTGTGGATGTCGTCTCAGGTTGAGTACAACCTACACGGTACGAGTGGAGCAAGAATATATTATATTTACTCCCACGATAGTACCGGCGAGTAGCCAATCCTCGAGGACTTTCACCCACGGGGATACCTCGGCTGAATTTGTTCCCGGACTGAAGTAGCCGGCTTTACCGACACTGATCTGGGTGTATTTGTCCAGCACGGAGAGTCTGCCAGGGGCCAAGCTCTGTTTTTTTTACCATCCTGTATTAAGCAGCTAAGTATTCCGGGGTGGACAATATCCCGCATTAGCATCCAGTAGATAGCACTAGGTTACATGTTAAATTAAACAGCAGTGCCAACTTTCCACGCGAACAGATGAAAACCCTGGAAATGAACTATGTCAGGGGTATAAGAAAAAAGGTTAAAACATTTAGACAAGGTTAATTGACTTTGGTATTATAAGGTTTTATTGAATAGTGTTTTATTGTTATTGTATCTGTCAGAAGGAGCTAACGGTAGTGTGCTCGACCCCCCAGAACAATTTGAAAAGACTTAATTTCTGGTTGATAGTAATTGGGTTTTTTTTATATCTGGAAATTTACCTAATTTAAATGTTGTGTCATAATGTATTTCAACACCATAGTCATCATCATCATAAAGATCTTTATTTAGAAGTGTCTTGAACACAAGGTTGTATTTTAAATAATAATAATAGTATTTAGCACCGCGTCTTACTACCCGTTCGGGTTATATGCTTTAAGTACTAATTACTCTAATGGATTAGAAATTGGGACGGTTGAATTAGAGGAAGTGAACCCGCATTTGCGTGGAGGGAGAGTGGAAAACCGTTTAGGAAAAACCACCCCCAGTTCACCCGACCGAGATTCGAACCTCGATCTCCCCGTCCTCAGCTGTCGAGCTCCACACGACAAGCGCGTTAGCCAACTACGCCACCGAGGCGGGTTTGTATGTTAAAATAAAGGGTAATTTTCCCTTTGGTAAATTTTGAAACTAAACTACATGTAGTTGTTCCTCCCCGTTTAAAGTGTTTAGCCGCTTGAGCCTAACTCGAAGGTCCCGTAGAAAGAGGGTGAACCGTGTTTCTACCAATAGAGTGAGCTAATAGTCGAGGTGCACCCATGCCCTCCGCTTTAGGAGGGTCCATTCATTAAGAAACATTTATAGTAATTGACATTAATATATTGACAATAATATATATTTGTGAAGGTGAGATCTTCCAACATGATCATAGATAGGTGTGGAAATGTGATGAAATAGGTCGAAAGAGCAGACCATGCGTCAATGTACGGGTTTTGGCTACGAGGTAAATGTACCGTATATTGACACTGCAACAAACGTTGACATCATTATACCTTTTAAAATAAGAGATATTTCACTCTCGGCAAAATACTTCAGCTGGAAATTGTATTTTGTTAAGTGTTCTATCTTATGAATGTAGTTATCAACCGTCAGCTATTGATTATTCAAAATGGTGGTCATATTTTGTCGAAGTATCGCATATGTTCAGGATTTCATTAAATTCCTTACACTTTGAAGACGACTTGGATCTGCTAGCTTAAGGTATGTATCTTTGTTGAGTACCTATTTTTGTGTTTCATGATATTGGCTTCAAAACATTTCAAACAATGCCAATATATAACGCTATGATTCGATAACTGTGGTTAAACAGGCAATTTAGGATACGTAGACATTTCGTAAAGCAAATGAATAAGTTTCCAATTGTTGACAGAGATGTCGAGCTTAAAAACATTGCCATTTTTTACAAGATTTTTGCTAGTTTCTTTTGTCCCAATGACAAAAAAAAATGCAGAAAAAAATGTTATCTAATAAAATGTGTGAGGTTTTTAGGAAGCATCTAATGCTAGGATATACTCTTCTGTCAGCACTTGTTATAAATTATAAAATATTTGTTTAAGTTACATAGCTATCAAAGCCTGCTAAATTTAAGTTCAATTTAAGGTTAATTTTTTTTTAAATCTAAAAATGCACCAGTAGTTATGAGAAGTCAGTCAACTTGGCCAAGAAGAAGTTAAATGTTTAACAAAATGTTCAGTAGACTAAGAAAAGTATTGTGTGGTTATTTTTTGCACATCATCTTGGTAGGTTCTGTCAAGGATATCTGCATTTAATTACAATAGTAGGTCAAAGATGAGGAAGGTAGAATTTAGTAAATGTATCTGTATTTGTGTGTAGAAATATTGATCATTCATTTAGGAAAATAAAAAATCTTATCTACACTTATGGGAAGAGATATAAGGCAGTCATTAAGGAAAAAAACAATTTCAGTATGCCTGTCCGGAATTCTAACCAGATCACCTGGTCATTAGCAAGTCTATCTATCGCATATTGCCTTGAATCATTCAATTAATGAGGTGGGTCTGAACATATTATTTAGAAGAATGGTAATAGTACATATTAGACACTTTTTATAGAAAAGTGCAACTTACAAAAATTTGACACTATCATTATATGCACAAGGAAATGTAGAGTTGAATGATAGTATTAATGTATTTATTCAAAATTATTTTATCTTTACAATGTAGACAACTCACCAAAATCTCAGTCCACAAATAAGCATATTTTAACTAGGTTCGACTTATGAACACTTACAATATGACATCATTAGTCATCTCATAATATGAAAATCAAATTGTTTCTTTTGTGAATATTAATTTAGATGCGTATAACTCGAACGGGTAGTAAGGCGCGGTGCCAATAATAATAATTAATTTAGATTTTAATTCATTAGCGAATGGAACAGTTGTAAGGTTAGATCAAGTCAGCTGTGTAGTTACCGTAATGAAGGTTAGGTTAGGTTAGGTTAGGCTGTATAAGTAGGCCTACCCAATAATATATTTTATACATTATTTAGCCTTTAATGATGTTCGTTTGAAATTTAATTTCCGATAGGTGTTGCATGTATGCTCTCGTCCGGTTTTACATTTTAAGTCCGATGGAAGTGTGCTAAGAGTTGACTTCGTATTAGGTCTTGTGTTCGATTTAGAACAGGGCTCTGCAAGAAATCTCATTTCAAGCTTTAAGTCAAGTTCGTTATTAAATTATTATTATTAGTATTATTAGCACCGCGTCTTACTACCCGTTCGGGTTATACACACTTACGCTAATGTGCAATGGTAGGGTGATTGTGAGATGAAATGGAGGACCTACAGTTTAACGTGGAATCCGAACCACGGTGGAGGCCTGGCATTCCCCACATTCACAAGATGTCTTGTCAGAGGTGAAGGAAGGGTTTGGTAATCAGATAAATCTGTGCCGGGACCGAGGATTGAACCCCGGCCGCCAGTATAGAAGTCTGACACCTTACCCCTAGACCGCCAGGTCACCTTCGTTATTAAAGCTCGGGTAGTTTTGTTGCCTTGTCATTTTAGAGCTTCCTTTTTTTCCAGCGTGTCTTACTAACCATCCGGGTTATACGCTTATGTACTAATTATGCTATTGGTTTTAGAGCTTAGGAGGAATATATATAGAGGAAGTGTGCCCACATTTATGTGGAGGGGGAGTGGGAAAACTAGCCTCAATATACACCTGAATCAAATTCAAACCTCAATCTCCCCATCATCAGCAATATAGACTACTACACAATGGATGGTAAAGACTATTTAATTTAAATGATATTGGCAGTTTTACTTATAAATAATTTGGAAACTCAAGGAATTGGGTCAAATTCAAATCAAACTTCACATTAATAACCTATCAGAGCTCTAAAACTACTTTCAACCAGTAAACTTATTCAATATTGTCATCCATTATGAATCCGGGATCGATGTTGCATTGTCATTACAAGGCAATGAAAAACAAAATAGATAAAATAGATCACTGAATTATTGAATAATCACTATTTCTACTCTTTTTAAATAATCACTATAGCGTTTGAGTTGAATTAAAAATTTAACATTCTAACTAAAATTAGTTTTCCATATTTCCATAAATATCTTACCAAACTTACATTTAAATTAAAAGAGAATTTACTATTCTATCTACTAGAGATATTATTTTAACCATATTAAAGCATGAACATTAACTTTTATCCACATTAAAATTAAAATTAAACTAAATTTTGTAATAAAATGATTTTTAGCAAGCGCACAACTGCCCATAGAGAACCATTATTATTATTATTATTAGCACCGCGTCTTACTACCCGTTCGGGTTATACGCACTTACGCTAATGTGTAATGGTAGGGTGATTGTGAGATGAAATGAAGGACCTACAGTTTAACATGGGATCCGAACCACGGTGGAGGCCTGGCATTCCCCACATTCACAAAGGGACTAACTAAAACAAAATATTTGGAATTATGATTTTTTTCTTATAGGGTTAATAAAATAACGGAGGCTTATTCCGAGAAAATATAAGCTCATTTAAACATCAAATTTTATCAACATTTTTTTAAATTGTTAGTGTAATTTTAATGTATTTAAATATACATGAGTGTTGAAATGCTTTTAATTATTTTTCTATTAGGGACCTATTTTTTTTATTTGAATGTTGTTCTTATTTTTAAGTTGTGCGTTTTAAAGTTTTAGTTCTAATTTAGTCCGACACGTTAGCTCAGTTGGTAGCGTATCTGTCTACTGAGCAAAGGGTCCCGGGATTGATTTGCAGCAGGGCTGACCATTGATGAAAATATGGGTTTACTCTTTCACATTGATAAATTAACGGCCGGGGACTGGATGTTGTGCCTGTCCTAGTTTTAAGATAGATTGGAAGACATATGAAGCTAAAACAGGCCTAGCCAGGCGGTAGTCGCAAAATATATGAATTGAATAAAAAAAACTGGTCCAGGCTTTAGGCTGGAAACGGTAATGGATGTAGAGGTATTTCTAATTTAAAAATCAATATTTTCATTTCTTTTTCAAAAGTATTTACTAATTATAAAAATAAATATCATTTTTATCTTACAACACGTGTTGTTCTCATATGTTTGCATTTATGTATGTTTTTTTGTCTGGTGACATTTTAAATATACTATTTTATTTTTAAACTAAAATATATAATCAACATTTTAAACTTATGAATATACTTTAACATAACAGTTTTTAAAATACATGACTCAAGTTCGAGTTGAATGAACACACCAAAGCTTGCGGACCTCTAATTTAGAACAAAAAAAACTGTGAATAATTTACATGAACTTGGTTTGTTACAGAAAACGTGTAAATGTTGTTGTTACACACACTTTTATACCTACAGTAGCCCCATGGCTTCTTTGGTGCTCATTGACAGCTCACAGCTGACTTCTGACAGTCAACATTTAGGTATAACACCTAAATTTAGACCGTCAGAAGTGACAATTGCTAAACACATGTTTTTGACAATCATATGGTTCGGCGTAGGAATACATAATTTGGTCTGGTAACTTTCCAAAGCTTTTATCTGTCAGCTATGAGCTGTCAGTCAGCACTAAAGAAGCCATGGGGCTACTGTACAAATAAAAGATTTGAAGCTTTATTTGAGTTTTTGTTTAATGTATGCCACTGGTTGAAAAATAAAATTCCCATGTACTTTTTGAGAAAGTTCATCTACCCATACACGACGTTTTTATTTTACTGTAGCTTAAGTCTTGTCAAGTGTCAAGCTGTTCAGTTCATCGATCATTTGATATTCGTTGTGCTTTAGTTGTACAATTATAAAGTTGTTTTTTTCAACGATATTGGTTCTTGAAAATTGTTAAATAAATGAGAAATATACTTTTAATGGACATGAGTTATAAGTCAATTAAGATTGGTGGATCTTTAATCGCTGTAAAAGAAAGAACAATAGGGGTAAACTTCCTTAAAGTTGGATTTTTGACACGTTTAAGAGCTGTAGAATAATTATTTATATGCCATAGCCAAGTATAATATTTAGCACCGCGGCTTACTACCCGTTCGGGTTATACACTTTAAGTATTAATTACGCTAATGGAATAAGAATTAGGAAGGTTGAATTAGAGGAAGTGAACCCGCATTTGCGTGGAGGTAGAGTGGAAAACCATTTAGGAAAAAAAACCTCAGTTCACCCGACCGAGATTTGAACCTCGATCTTCCCGTCCTCAGCGGTCGAGCTTCAACACGACAAGCGCGTTAGCCAACTACGCCACCGGCGCGGGTATAGGTAGCTAAGACTTCGTGTAAGCTTATTGAAACACATGTTTTACAGTCCCTGGCTCGGTTAATTTGTAGCGGTTCCTAGAAAAGATATTTTTTTAAGGCATAGGAAGAGTGTTTCACCATACATTCACTGTAGCATCAACCAATAAGAAAAGATTAGTTGATCCCAGTACACGCACAAAGAATATATAACGGTAGTGATCAAAACTGAAGGGTATTTGTATACGCCTATGAGTGCTATGATCTCATCTGATATTTGAACACATTGCTAGATTTATGTGGATGGAGACATGTACACACTGAACAAAGTTGATGCATTTCAGGTAGTCCTCGGCAAGATGGCTGCACAATACTCAGTGAATTTGGTGAGTTTTTGATTCAATTGTTTATTAAAACAAAGTGTTTTAATAATTGCGATTTTAGTTTTAATTGATTCTTAGTTTCTTTCTGAGTTAAGTGAAGTATAAAAAATCGATTTTTTTGTAATTTGTTAAAAAAATATATTACAACTAAAGTCATTGGTTTTTGTGCAACATTATAAGAGAATAGAGAAAAGTAATGAAGTGTAAATAAAGAATTACAAGTTTAGAGGGGATTAAAACCACAATTTGGAGAGACTACCCTCTTAGCAAATTTGGTTGAATCGAGCTAAACAAGATCAAAATAAAAAATATGGATAATATAATTCATTTCTAACATAGATCTCATTTATTAAAAAAAAATAGGAAAATAAATACTTACACAGTCTCTTTTTTCATTAAAGTCCACCAAGCCACAAGCTTCAATATCATTGACTATACACCGTGATCCGTCGGCGCATTGAAGTAGAAGCTTTGAATGGACCGTTTTGATGCCACCGACCCACGAGTCGAGGCAAGCAACAATATCAGTCGCAAATTCCTGTGGACACAAGAACACGTAGAACATCACGCTCGAGAAGATTAAAGCATGTGTAAGCCTTATGAGTATAACCTGAACAGGTAGTAAGATGAGGTGATAAAACAAAAATCAACCGTTTATCATGCGAGCTTGTTATTTTCAAAATATATTATAGGTAGTTTGTTTTAAAAAATTAAATAAGGACAAATGACTAGGTCGAAGCATTTAAAATAATTGCTATACTGATTAAATTCTGATAAGAAGCTAGCTCATGTCCATACATATGATTGGCAAAAGTTAAGACTACTACAGATGCCTTTATGCTGATTCCAAAAAAAACTCCCACGTGGTTTCAATATTATAATAAAAAAAAGGTCTAAGAAGATATGATAGGGAATAGCTATTTGTTGAAAAATAATCCGTAAGAAAGGTTTAAGTCAGTGATCTTTGACCTTTTTTTGAATCAAGGGCTACTTTTTCCCCAGCTAAAGTGTTGCGGGCCACACTTTACATAAAACATGTCACACATAATCTAATATTCCAATTTCATGTTTGTACAGTTGTACCCGATGTAATTTGGCCATACTGTTAAAATAACCTAAAATCTAAAACAAATCATAGTAAAAATGTGAAAATTAAAGTTCAAAACTAAGTTTATTTAATAGAAAATAAATTTTTACCAATATAAAAAGGCGTTGTTAAAATGTTTTCGAGTCTAATTTTAATGAGACACTTGGCACTGCTTTTTATTGACTAATTTTTCAATATTGGCTTTAATGCCAGATGTACTAATTCGAAGGGAGCTTTCTAAGTGAGCGTCAGTCAGTTGGTTCCTCAATTTCGACTTCACAATGTTCATCCTTGAGAAAAGTTGTTCACAGCTGTAGGTACTACCAAAGAGTGATGCTGTTAGCAGAGCATGAGTTCGGAGATTTGGAAATTGTTTTTCTTCGACATATTTTGAGTAAAATGTCAAAAGATCTACATACATATATTTCTCTTTTAAATCTGTATTAAACTGCAACTCAATAAGCTCCATTTGCACATCGTTCGGCACGTCCTCAACATCAACACTAAATGGAGTGGAAAATATGTTGAACAATTTTTCATTGGATTTGAAATCTTGGAAACGCGTATCAAAATCGGACCTTATAAAATGTCAAAAGATCTACATTCATATATTTCTATTTTAAATCTATATTAACTGCAACTCAATAGGCTCTATTTGCACATTGCTCGGCACGTCCTCAACATCAACACTAAATGGAGTGGAAAATATGTTGAATAATATTTCATTGGATTTGAAATCTTGGAAACGCGTATCAAAATCGGACCTTAGATCTCTGAGTGTGGAAATGTATTTTTCGTTGTTATGCAATTCACATCGGGATAATGTCGACAGCCAGTCTATTTCAAGAATGGCACCTGAAAGTTAGATCATGCCACCATTGAAGCGAGTAATAATTTTAAAATATTGGGAATCCATGTTCACAAAACATGGAAATAGCAGTTCTTTGTATCAGTTAATCTATCGTCAACACTTAATTACAAACCGAGGAAATTACAAGGGGTGGTTCTTTGTTTTGTATCTTATAGCATATATTATTCGACTAAGATAACGAGAATACGCAAAGCACTTTATCATTCGAAAGCCAGAACAATAACATGAATGAGAACAAACTTTTTATTTCACAACAAAGAAATTGTACAAGACAGGAAGGTTTATAAGATATGGAAATAACACCCCCTCTCCTATTACCCCCCTTAGGGAATGAATTTAGAAAACTCCCCAAAATTGTTTTAGCCGTAAACCAAAAAGAACTAACCATCCAAGTTTTATCCTTCCAGCCCAAGTGGATTAGAAGATACGGTTATTATTTTATAAATATTTCCATCTCCGTTCAACCCACCCTACTTTTCGCATCTTTAAGGTCCCAAAACTTACTTCCTAAACACTTGGTATCCTTAGGGATTTAATTTAGAAAATTCCAAATTATGACTCAAGTGGTTCTGAAGATACGATTATAGTTCTAAAAATGTTCCATCTCCATCTAACCTTCTTGGAGATCGAATTTCACGAAACCTCTTCTTATCGGATGCCTGGGGCCCAAAAAATATCATATATCAAATTCCATTGATATCGGAGGACATGAATTTTACCACCACTTTTGGCCCCTATTCATCCTCTTAGAGGGTTAAATTTTAATATCCCTCATAAATGTCTAGCCAAATTGTAAAATGTCAATATGTCCGATGGTTCAAAAGATTCATTAGTGAATTTGAGCGCTTTAAGCCCTCGTTTCACCCCTCAGAGATCCTTATTTGATGAAATTTTAAATCCCCTCATAAACGGCTAGTCCAACTATAGAAAGGACCATGATTAGCCCATGATATATCTCAAGCAGGTGCTGACGTATGGGTGCGGCAGAAACTAAACTAATTTCTATAGGAAATAACTTCTGCACCAATTTTAGAATAGGGAATGAAACCTCTTATTTATTTAAAAATCTAATCCAGAAAAATAATATTATGATGATCAAGAAATACGAGTATTTCAGGGAAGAAATAACAACTGCGTCAAATTTTAGCATGGTAGTTGTGCTCGGGGGCATAAGCCCCAAAAAGTTGAATTTTGGTGACAAACAATTTTCTATCGAAGGGGTGTCTAACAAAAAATATTTTACCAAATAGATAACATTTGTATGATTTTGTGTTGAGAAGTAATGATATGGGGGGAGAAACCCCCTTATTTATTATAAAATCTAATCCGGACAACTAATATGATGAGGTCAAGCAGTGTGAGGATTTTGAGAGAAGAAGAACCTGAAATGATCATTTAACTCTTTGGGTCCTGGGTGTATTGGGGTCAATGGGTGGAAGAGAGAATGCTGGTGATGGAAGGGTTTATGGGAGATGGGAATTCACTATTGTATGTTTGATTGTTGTGTTAAATTGCTCTTGAGTTTTATGTTGAGGTGTACTATTTGGGTGGAATGCACCAGAATTAGCCTGGAATGAGAATAATAAACCTTAACTTATTATTCAATGAGGCAGAAATGGATGGGTTGGGGTGTGGAGAGAGATTTTAAAATTGTGGGTCAAGACGTTTGGTGCAAAGTTGATGAGGTTAAAATAAGTTAAATTGCATTGTCATTTGTATTGAGACTACGGATTGGTTTTGGTGTTGAGCTAGTTTGAAAAAAGTGCTAGGATCTCCATTTTATTTTTTATTTTATTTTTAGGGGAGTGGTGTTTTGCATTTCAATAAATGTTTTGAATTGGACGAGGAATGTTATTTTACCAAAAACCATCGGAAGATTTCAGCTAAGCCTCTGAGGTTTCCCTTAAATATTTTAAGCTTGATGTCGACTGTAACACTATGTACTATGAGTGATGGAGGAAGATAATCTACGCTAATATATAAAATGTTTAATCAAAATATTGAAGGATTTCCAACTGATGTCTGCAGGTTTTTACTTTTTCTTTAAAGTATTCTGATTTTTCTTTGAATGCCTCAAGTCTAATAGAGATTAAAAATTTGCTCTAAGATTTTCCGCACGTGCCTATCTTCTCAGAAGATAGAAATAGATAAGTTGTACTCTGACGAACTAATGATGACTTGTGACATATTAGAGTAAAAGGGGGCTGAAATCTGGGGAAATTTCTGGTTGTAGATGGAAAATGAGGATAGGAGAAGAATTTTGCAGGATAAAGAGGACTGAATTATGTGGAGTGAAGGTCATTAGGATTAGATAAAGGTTGATATCTCACATCATTTGGGGAATACCCCTGCAGCAATGATTGACCCTGGTATAACTTCATAAGTATAGGTTTCATAAGAATGATCAAATTAGACATATTAAATTGGTGGCTTATCTCTCAGCATCTTTGGTTTTGATATCACTATTTTATATATACTATATTATGTAAAACTATTATTCTATCAAAATTATGTGATTGTTTAGGATGGCCACACACCAAATTCAACTTTTTGTTTCATGACGATACATTTTGTCGCAGCGTTTCACAAGTGCTGCAGACGTCTCGACTCCCACAACATCATATGAAGCACCCCACATTGTTTGCGACA
Source organism: Timema californicum (assembly GCA_902141385.1). Taxonomy (NCBI): domain Eukaryota; kingdom Metazoa; phylum Arthropoda; class Insecta; order Phasmatodea; family Timematidae; genus Timema; species Timema californicum. The sequence continues at coordinate 45,716 of CABFOW010004361.1, forward strand.
TTGTCGCGAGGCGCCTTGCGACAAAAGGCGATGATCCTTTCATTTATATCTCGTAACTAAACATGAAATAAGAAACTGCGCGTCAGCCAGGTCTCGAATAGCATGTGTACTTTCAGCCATGATTTATTTAAATTATTTTGAAAACCATTTGTTATTATCTATAAACACACTTCAGGAAATCAATAAAAAATATTAAATATTAAGTTATGTTTTAACTATTTATATTGTGAAGCGTTCTTTAATTATTTTCGTTATTTGAGACTGTGAGGATAAAACTCCGGGTAAAATGAAACGAGTATATTTTAAGGAGTACTTTAAAAATATTTAGGAAAGTGATTCGCTTGGTTAGCCTGCTTTTCAATTGTGTACTTTATACCTGAGATTATTTCGTATTAAAAATGTAAACGAAATATTTAAACCGTATTGTCGTGAGTCATATGTTATATTTGGTGTGTGGCCAGCTGTAATGGGCAAAAATATATTACAATTAAATAAGTTAGTAACTATTTATAAATTGTTTCATTATCACCTCTAATTAAATATCAACTTTTACTACAGTTGATCTTTAAGCACAGTTTATTTTAATTTGATATCATCATATATCTATTTCCTTGAAGTTAAATATTTATGTTAATGGAACTCGGTAGTCTAGTGAGAATGGAATAGTATATATAAGTCTCACCTTTGCTCCAATTAGAATGTTCATAAATCTTGACGAATTCCGCTTTGTTAAAAAGTTTTTCTTTCAGTTCGTCTGTGTTAATTGCCTCGGGGAAACTACCTGCTATTCCAGAGATGACCACATCTTCATCTGATATTTCTGTATTGTTCCCTTCAGGCATGATGAATCTGGAGAGTAAGAATAATACATTATTTAAATTTGTATTTTTAAATTTTTTAAATGACACCTGGAAATGGTAAGTGGACGCAGAATTAAAATATAGCTAGGTTTTAATATAAAGCCGCCCAAAAAATTAGTTTCTCTCTAAACTTACAAATGTGCATATTATTCACATATATATTATAAATTACTACCTAAGCTTTAAGTGTATTCTCAAATTGACTTTTATCATAATATATCATTATTACATATTTTTAACTAATTTATTTTTATAATTTATTAAAACTTTTAGAAAAACATAAAAAACTAAAAAAATTATAATTAATAAATGTCCTTTCTATAACACGAGCTCGCATGCAAGCTATACTAACCGAGTGGCCACCATTTTAGCGATGATAGTGCCATTTACTGATAAAGACTGAAGGAATAAAATAGTAGATTTCGAATGATTCTGATATATATATATATTATTATTATTATTAAATTAACTTTTTTCAGCTCATCTAAACTCTAAACTCCGTTCGTTTAACATAGAAGATGATCCTGTGACTGAGGTCTTATGACGTTCTCTTTGTCAGCGCTGGCTTCCTACACTCCCTGTTACTGACCAAATACTTCTTGCCTAAACGTTTGGTGGTGTAGGCCTTATCTACTTTAACTCCGTGACCATGTTACTCGCCCACCCCCCCTAAAAAATAGTTTCTTTCTAAACTTACAAATGTGCATATTATTCACATACATATTATAAATTACTACCTAAGCTTTAAGTGTATTCTCAAATTCACTTTTATCATAATATATTATTATTACATATTTTTTACTAATTTATTTTTATAATTTATGTACACTTATAGAACAACATAAAAAAACTAAAGAAACTAATTATTAATAATGTCCTTTCTATAACACGAGCTCGCATGCAAGCTATATTAACCGAGTGGCCACCACTTTTGCGATGATAGTGCCATTTACGGTTAGAGACTGAAGGAATAAAATAGTAGATTTCGAATGATTCTGATATATATTATTATTCAAATTAACTTTTTTCCGCTCATCTAAACTCTAAACTCCGTTCGTTTAACTTAGAAGATGATCCTGTGACTGAGGTCTTAATACGTTCTCTTTGTCAGCGCTGGCTTCCTACACTCCCCGTTACTGACCAAATACTTCTATGCCTTAACGTTTGCTGGTGTAGGCCTTATCTACTTTAACACCTTGACCATGTTACTCGCCCTCATGGCCCTTTCCACTCAGCTGTCTCAGTCAGAGCTACTCGCACATTTCCAACATTCTTTATTATCCACAGACCGGAAAAGAAAATGTATTAGATTCTTACACTCCCTTTAGAAAAATCTAACGCTTGCTGAAAAAATACGATGTGGAATTGACTCCTTTATACGTTATAGCAATTAAATATCATAGTTATTCGTGCTAATAACATTGAGAAATTCAGATAGTTGCAATTAAGTTGTTCAAGCCATAAAGCAAAACTATAACCTCAGATCTTTGTATAACCTACTATTGGTGGCACGTGTACACCCAAAATGTTCAATCCTCAAAATGTTAATCCTACCAGATTACCTCTAAGTTAATAAGGACACGCACTGAAACAAGCTACCTTCTATTTTGTGGAGCCGCATATAACAGCGTCTCACATCATCGTGGAGCGCGTGCGCCATTAAAGAAGATAATGCAGATGACACTCATCGTGATATAGATAGCACTCACCGTCTGTAATAACGGCACGCTTGGTCTTGTTAAGTTACCTCTAATTTGCCCACTGTATTTCCTCGTTCTGCTCCAGTGTGGTAATATGAAGTAAATGAAACTGTTGTTTGTGTATTATTATCATCCAAAGTCTCAAATTCTGGGTTGATTAATGCACAAAATTCCCTCCAAGCTGATGATGACTCATTCCGAATTACGCTTCTAAGTTTACGTCCTAAATTATTACCTTAACATCGATTTCAAGAGTTATGTTGTCGACTCAATACAACTAACAACGTAGGGCTGAATCTAGACTGCTGTGTAGACCGAAGGTTAAGTACCATGGCGTAGATTAACTACATTAGACAACATGTATATCGACCATTTTGGCGTGCCGCTGTGGCCGTACTTAGCGCAAGATATGCCGTTGCTACTATGATGACCCTTTGCGACATTCTACGCCATGCCATCACTTGTAAAAACTCTCATTTAAACCCGTGTTCGTTGATAAACATGGGACCATGTTGTTCCATTGAGACTGCAAAAAACCTTCACTTGTGAACACCACCTAAAGGATGATTACCATGGGGGTGGATCCATAAAAAAATCCCTCTTAGTTCTGTATTTTGTTATCATAGAAACCAAGTTGGTGGATTCAGAATTAAATACTGAGATTAAATAGCAAAATGAACTGACCTTATAGGAGATACTAATAATTTAATAAAATATTAGAAACTAATTAAAATAAATATAAAGAAAAATCAATAAAAAAATCATCTAACGTCTTATATATATATATATATATATATCACAATTAAAAATATATATCTATATAATGTATATTTGTGTATATACATATACAGGGTGTAATTGAATACATGTTACAAACTTCAAGGGTAAGTAGGGGTTTCAAATTATACCAACTTTTAATCAAGAAATCGTGTGTGTTATTGGACTATCACTGTTTAAACAAAATCAAATGAAAGTAAGTTTGCATTTGCCACGTCATGATTACTTGAGATGACTCACCCATTGTAACAACCCCCAAAAAGTCTAATGTTTTGCTAAAAAAAACTTAATCTCTCTTAACGTTCTGTCGCAGTAGATCTTGGCTGGGTTTATTTTTATCGATTACGATAATATGGTGTTAATGTACGGCGAGGCTCGTTGTAATGGCAGGACTTCTAACCGGCTTCATGCAGGCGTTTTTCCATATCGTCCAGCTCCATCTCATATCGTGTTTGTCAGAGTTTTTCTATGATTGCGGAAAACAGGAACCTTTACAATCAACAGGGTGAACTGAGGTTCTCGGAGGAACCACCTTACTACAGGATTTGAAGAACTGCTCCATATGGTTCAACATAGCCCATCTATTGGAAGCCACAATACTGGACGTGACAGGGGTGTTAGTCATATGAGTGTCTGGAAGGTTCTGTATGAACAACTCCACCCATACCATCAGCAAAATTTCAAGCAACGAGTCCAGCCTATTTTCTGTGACGAGATTACTTTTATCGTTGATTTGTACAACGTTGCCTGTTGAGAGTTGAATTTCCATGGCTTTTTCTATTTACCGATAAAGCATACATTACCAGAGATGGCACTTTCAACTCCAGAAACAGACATGTTAGGGACGAAGAAAAGCCTCACAGCACTCGCTCCACTAGTTTCCCACAGCAGTTCAGAATCAACGTGTACTATCGTACCCCGTCTCACTGGCCCCATTTATTTGATATTCATGCAAGAAGAGTTGCCAGAATTTTTGGAAGACAACATTCATAAGAATTCAGTAACAGATGTGGCTGTATCAAAACGGTGCGCCACCACAATTTTCACTCGCCGTTCGAGACTACAGCAGCCGAATATTTAGGGACAGATGGTTTGGTCGAGGGCGACCAGTAGAATAACACCCACGCTCCCCGGACTTAACTCCGCTATATTTTATCCTGTGGGGCCACATGAAAAGCCTGGTCTAAGAAACCCCTATCGAAACTGAGGAAGATATGCTAGCACGTATTCTCGTGGCAGGGCTAGAAATACAAATGATACCTGATATTTTTTAAAGAGTGGACAAGAACATGTTTCTCAAGTGCAATGTTTGTATCGCAGTTGGTGGAGGTTATTTTGAACAATTATTATGGCCATTTGATTTGGCACTGCTAATCATTGTTTTATGTAATGTAAGCCAATAAAATATGATTATAATTATTACAATATATTAACAGTTAAAGTACATAAGGCGCAAACGATGCGTTTCCGGACAGGAGTTCGTTATTAAAAGTTTGTCTAATTTGTACCCCTTTCATGTCCTAGAAGTTTTTTACAAGTACTCATTTACACCATTGTATGTATATATGTGTATATATATACGTGTTGAAAACCTTTTAGGTGAGGTAGAAAATTTTATTTGCAAGGAATGTAGAGCGAACTCTTCCAATATAAAAATTAGTGCCGTAAATTCTCTCTTTTAAAGTAAAAATTAAATTTGACAAGTTAGACAGTTTTAATTTAATACAGGCAGACGAAAACCCTAAAATTTAAAAGGCCCAAAATATAAAGTATACCTCTAAGAGGACCCATAGCATTACGAATGCATAGCTAAATATAAAAGGATAAGCTAGCGCCTATATATACTTGCAACATAATAATAAAAATAAACAAATTATTGTAACAAATCTCGGTGAACTGTGAGGTTTTTTGGAAACAATGATGCTCATTTATTTAATATCTCTCTATAATAATCTATTATTTCATTTACGCTCTTTGGTAAACCATTATGATCTTTGTTTCCTATTTTTTTCCGTAACAATGTCTAATATTTAATATAATATAACTAATGATCGCACTTAAGCAAATCTTGCTTTCGTTTGTGCACTCAGTTTGAGGTCTAGTTAGGATTATTATCAAATGATTAATATATTTTAATTAATTGTTTGCAACATTTGGCTCGGGATTTCCACAGTTAGTTCAGTATATTTCAAGAAGTAGCTTTAGATATAGAACGTTTCAATTTGTTATAGTTTTGATGCGGCTTACCTTGTGACGAACTAGTCAAACTGCTAGTAGATCTCTACAGTATGAAGCTGAACGTGGAACGAACAGGAAAATAAAAACTACTTTCAGATGAGCTGGAAAACTTAAATTTGGTAGTAAATTAAAGGAACTGCCTATACAACCAGAAAAATTTAAAAACATGAAATTTGAAAGAAAAAAAACACAGGATATTGATGAATGAGGAGGGGGGAAGGGGCGGTGTGCTTTAATTTAAAAAAACTAAACCATTAATATTTGGCAAGAAGGTATTGAAATCAATTCCAAATAGTCATAAAAATCTTGAGACCTTATATTATTTTGTAGATGGGTTTCCATAAAATACGAGGGAGGAGGCAGGTTAAAGAGAAAAATATCTACTAAATGTATTATCAAATCTAAATTTGGCAGGCTTGTATAAGTACAGCACCAGATAGCCAAATAAATCTTAAAACTTGGAAATTGAAAGTTTTCAAAACTCTTCAATGTGTATTTTGAACCAGAATAAATAGACCGTTCAAATCTGAAATGAAGGCTTACCTCTAGAATTGTGTGAGACTTTCTGGGGTGTTTTCAATTTTCTTACCCTAAGAGGGCGATGAAGGGCAGTAAGGTACTCATTGAATCAACCATCACCACATTTATCCAAACAGGCCCTGGAAACTTGACATTTAGATTGACGGGCAGGTACTGGGATTCGTCCATATAACCAGAAAAATATAAGATTGAGAAATTTAGAAAAGAGAATGCGAGGGAAAGAAGGAAGAGGGGAATGGAAACAACTTTTATGGGCAACAAATATATAAATTTGGCAGTTCAGTAGAATAACTGCTGCAGATTACTGTATTCGTTTAAAACTCGAAATGTGTGTGTAAGAGTTGTTTTATTGAGGGAGGTGCCTTACAATTTCTAAATTTGGTACAAAAAACTACTTTTATGTGTAATATGAGTTTCGGTAAGAAGATGCAAAGACAACTACAAATACCCGGAAAAATAACTGATGATTTTAAATGTAGAAAATAGAGATAAGGTAGTGTTGGGTATGTAAAGTAAAGAGAATAAAAAAAATTTCGTTGAGGATAAAATGAGATTTGCCAGGAATGTATTGTGATCCCTCCAATAACCAATTACTTAATAATATTTACTATTTTTAAAAGGACCCGAATAAAGGTGTGGGATTAGTAGTTTAAAATATTTCCAAAATAATTACAAAATCTTATTTTTTTAATGGAAGGAAATTTTAATTTGCCAAATTTGTAAAAGAACCACCCCACAGTAAACAAAAAATTTAAATAGTTTAGTTATTATATTGAGGTGTGAAATGACCAATAGAAAAAACAAACTTCTCGATATGATATAAAAATTGAATCTTTGTGCAGGTAAACTAGAAAAATCTAAAAATAAAAGAATTCAAAAACTACAAATTATCAAGAGAAACAATTTCACTGTGATAACTAATATAAAAATCAAAATATATATTAACACCTACCTAGCAATTACATGACTATTAAATAAACCATTTATGGTGACATAGCTCGGTGAAACGTGATTCTCTTTGTAGAACTATGATACTTATTATTTAATATATTTCTGTAACAGTGGATATTATTTATTTACTCACTTTCGTAAACTGATATTCTCTTTTATCTAAAATAGTGCTACAACATTGTATATTAGTTCTATTATCTTTATTTATGGTCATGCTTAAAGAAAGTATTTCATTGTTGATTGGCTGTGTTTGTGCATACAGTTTGTGAACAAGGTAATATATTCCTTCCAATGTTTAATTTATTTCAGTTTATTAGTTAAAATGATTGATTTGTTGAGTGACATAACTCACGTTTGTTTAAAGAGGAACTATCAATAACTGGACATAGTTTTAATGAGGCTTAACCCTGCGAAGAACATATTATTTCCTGTACTTGTTATTAAATATTAATATGTATTGAAACAGAATCATGTTATTTGTGTCGATGATACATGGTGAGGTCGAAATAACTCTTAATACGTTTGCCATTAATTTGCACCGTGTCCAGCCAATTTTAAAACTGGTAGAATACCATTTTTAGATCTAAATGACTGCCTCGTTAAAGTAAATAATGATGATCAATTAATATTTTTCAATATAAGTGTGTTCTATATTTGAAATGTAATAGGGAAAGGTACTGTTCATATTATGGAAAATATAATCAATTTGTAGTGTTTGATGTATCAAAGAGTATCAAACATATTGATTGATGGAAGAAAAACGGCAATAAACTGCCTCATCGTAAAGGTATAAAACTTGTTTTTTATTAAACTGTACACTTTATTAAAACTTTATTTATATTGAACTATTTTCATGTTGTTTGTGCAAAGAATATGGCCTGTTTTAAACAGTAATTTATATACTTATAATTAGATTAGTTAAGAATAAATTCACGCACAAGAATATTAATTTTCATATCTGATATCTCCAACTTCTTCCCAATCTCACAGTTACACATGGTTTGAATCTTTTCAGCTGTTTCTTTTTTCCTTTATGAAGTTTTAAGTGTGAAATGTGTAGGAAGAAATGAAGAGGGAAGTGTGTTTATTCCTATCTTGGCCTAACCTAACTAACCATTCAATTTGGTTGCCTTCATTTTTACTTACTTTACATTATTATTAAATATTTACATACCATCTGAATTCAAAATATTAGTAAATAATTCATTTTAATATAATACGTTAGTAATATTTCACACAGCTCGAAAAGTTTCTTATATTCAATCATGAATTCCATTATTTTTTATGATGTTGCTAGAAAATAAATCTGGCCGTTGAATTTTTATCAATTGTTCTATAACCGACACAAAAAAATATTTAAATTTCCTATTCCCTCCAACAAATATAGTATGTAAAAACCAAAGTTATATATCCATAGTAGGCCTACTTAGTAGAGATGCCCAAATTTTTAACCAAATGAAAACGGGTTGAGAGGTGGTTAGGGGTTGAAAATTAAAAAATTTGATGTTAAATATAAAAAAGCATCTTGTGAAGTCATGGGAATTTTTTAAACTTTAGTTAAAGTGACTAGACATTTAAGGCCTTGCATATTTTTTTTGAATTGTTTGTACAAGCTCTTCTTTTCAGTATAACCACTAGTATTAGTTATCATTATCAGATAGATTTAATAGACCTTTTATAAGAAAACACCTAAGTCTAAACCTAATATCACCTAGACATTAAACTAGAGACTATTTAGTATTTATTCTTTAATTATCTTAACGATATTTGTATCCATAGCAACTCCCTTAACGATCATTTGCGTCATGTGGAAACTGTTGAGTCACCTGCGCGCGACGGGTCTTACTCTCAATCCAGAGAAGGTTGCTTGAGCAAAGAAATCAGTCTCTAACCTAGGGTGTATTATCTCTGAAGGGAATCTTCTCGTTGACCCTGAGTGTGTTAAACCCATTCTAGACTTTCCGGCCCCAAAAAACTTTAAGAGTGTGTTGAGGTTTTTGGGTATGTGTGCGTATTACGCCATATTCATCCCCATGGTCTCTGAAATCGCCTGCCCCCTGAACTCCCTTAAGAAAAAAGGGGCGACATTTGTATGAGGACAGGAGCAGAATGACGTATTTCTCACTCTCAAGCGCCATCTTGTTTCTCCTGCTGTGTTCGCATGCCTGATTTCTCTCTTCCACTCCAACTGCATGTTGACGCTTCTTCGGTCACGCTTGGCGCTGTTCTCTCTCAATAAACCTCTGAGGGTAGTAGGCCGGTCGCGATTGATAGTAGAACCTTAATTGTGGCAGAGAAGCAACACAGTATTTATGAAAAGGAATGCCTCGGGTGCGTATCCACTGTCAAGAAGTTCTCTGACTGCCTTGAACTCAAGAATTTGACCTGCTCACCAATATATGGCGCTGACTTGGATGTGTAACCGTTATTGTTGGTGATAATGGGTCGTGTTATAAATCTAGGACATTTGGGGACATGTGCTATTCTTGGGGTATCAAGCACGTGACTACCAGTCCTTACAATCCTTCCCCGAACCACGTGGAAACTTTCATTTGTAATCTGAACGTTGCGCTTACCATCTCCCACCACCATGACCACTCCCACTGGGTTAAACATCTGGATATCTTGAACGTTGCCTTCAATTCGGCATTCCATGAGTCTGTCAAAGCCCTTCCCAGCTTCGATCTTCCTGAATAGGGATTTGAAACATCCCCTTCTTGACACTTGGGATGTAGAGTCACTTCTGTCCGAGGCTAGTGACCACCCTTTTGTTGAGAAGTGTGAGCTAGCCTTTGAGAATCTGAAGAAATCGCAGAGGAAGTTAGCTTCGACCCTTTTTATGGAATGTCAATCTCCTATAACTGTGCACCCGAGTTGCCAAGGTCCCATCGTGGTTGGGTGAACCTGATTGGACTCCTCTAGTACCATGTCTTGTGAGGTGATTTTTGAACTCTATATTGCAGAATAAGGTTTATATGTTCTAATTTTATACTCAGAGAGGCCTTCCTCCCCCTGTTGGTCCCCCCCACCTTCTTTTTTTGGTTGTCTTCGGGTACCGAGTACTGGACTGTCCCATTGCTCGAGATAGGAAGTCAGCTACCCACTAGGCAGATGAACCTCGTTGTCTGGAGTGATGGGGACAGACCTCTAAGGAACCGGTAACAAAGAGATGGTAGGAGTGTCAAGTGCCAGGGCCGACTCACTCCTTCAAGAGATGTACGAGGGTCGGCGAGCGACTGCTGATATTGCTGCAGGAAAGGCCGGTGACCTACCGATGGAAGTCACTATCAACAGACCTTTGGGCGAGAACTGTATCTCCTCCTGCCAATAGCAAGGATGGCAGCTCCCTGTCGATTCCAATAAGATGGTGACGCATCTTCTTCTCCTTTTCAAGGAGATATGATGTAACGAGTTACATATAATGACTACAAACATATGTGGTAACACTTCCCCTACCCCGTTGGACTCGAACTCTGGCATCGTGATCTCTGTCCACCTCTCGCCAACGCACATTTCATAAGACTAAACGGAGCCGTCATGCTATAGCCAGCTCTAGAAGCAAACCCCGACCGAGAGAAAATAACTGAAGGCGGTTCAGTGCGTATTAGTTGCTGCTTCCTCCACCAGGGCCATTACCAAAGTTTCTAGTTCTATAGATGACCGACAGAGTCCTCGCTCGTCCCCTCCTTTCTCTCTCCTATCCTCCCCACTCTCTGTGAACATGGCTGTCAGTTTTCACGATATATGAGGATGTTTTAATAATATTATCACTAATTGCACCATAGGCAAACTGTGGTTAGGGCGTAAACACACATTCTCCCGTTTCCTAAAGTCACAATTAAAGATTTAAAATTTCCAGGCGTTAATATATGTTTGGAATGATTGTTTTATCTGCCTGCCGAATTTCAGTTTACTACCTAACAGGGAAGTAGTTGTTGACTGCTAGTTTTTGACTCTTACTTTCTTTTCTCCATTTCACTCTTATTAATGTTAAATTTTAAGATTTATTTTGTTGTATGGTCTATGGAGTGTGTCTGCCAGATCTTGATTTTATACCCCATCAAAAAAATCTAATTATAAGCACTCCATTCTCCAGAGCCCCATTTTGAAATTTCCCAGTCTTTGATTTTTAAAATACTAGAAGACTTGAAGGAAAGAATAAAATTCTAGGAGCTGAAGAAGGACGCAGAGTACAGGGATCATTGGTAGTCAGAGTTCACTGACAAAAGGAATGGACCTGTAGTAAGACAGAACATATAATTATGATAATAATAATAATAATAATAAAGGTAAACCCCACCACTTTCGGTCAATCAAAATGTCAAGTTTCTAGACCCAGAGGCTGGGTATACACAGCGATGAGTGAGTGAGTCCCTCGTCTTTCTGAGACTCTCCACCCTCTTTCGGGAAGAAATTTGAAAATCACTAAAACCCATCTAATTCAATTATAGAAAGAAAACTTAGTTTAAAAATTCGATGGCCTATGTTCGCTCTTTCAAAAGATACACAGGTTAATTTTTAAAAATTTCAATATTCCGTTTACTCCATTAAAGATCAAATTTCAAGAATTATTTAACTATCTGGAACTGTCTTTCTACTTGCCTGCTAAATTTATACCTTATAAGACACATATATATTTTTATTTCTAAGCCACCATCACAAATTTCCTAGAGTCCTATCTAAAATTTTAAGGTTTCCAGACTTTATGATTATTTGGAGTGATCACTTTACTTTCCTGAAAATGTTTATTTTCTACTATATCTATTTTTTTATTATGCCACCCTCCCTTCTTCCCCTAATTGATGGAGCCCCATTAGGAAATTTCCTGTTTTTAGATTTATCTGGCTATATAGAGCAATTCCTCTTATTTCCTGCCAAATTTTAGTTTTTCGGCTCATCTTTACAGTGGGTTTTCTTCTCCGAACGGCTATATTTTCAGATTTAAATAATATATAGAGATATGAGCCTGAGCCAGCAAAGAAAACAAACCAACTCTTCATCCAGTGTCACAAAACCCAGAAACGACAATTAAAAG
>CABFOW010004362.1:0-57784 GCA_902141385.1 Timema californicum
GTGTACCAGTAAGACCCTCGCTCATCATGAACGAGGTGTACCAGTGATCGCATCGCTAAAACAATGACAGTCCAGCGGAGTGGAAGCTGTTATTTATTGGCTTATTAAAGTGATTCTAGGAACAAGGTAGATTTTTCCTCTGCACGTCTTCATCAACAACACGCGTAGTCAAGATGCCGTCTCACATATAAACAGCACGGATTCTGGTTGTAAGATCATGTACTATTAATACTAATTCGTATGTTTGATAATAACTAGAGAACTACTGTAGAATATATATGAACGCGGTTTTTTACATTATGTATATTTTTACCGAGAAGGTATTAAAGGTGTTAAGATGTTGGTAAAACAATTTTTTTTTTCCTCAAACGCGTGATCAAATATTTATTCTCCTATTGAATGTATTTAATTCGAATCCCTAATCCAAAGTGTAAATACATACTACATTTCAATCTTCAATCCAAAGATAAACGATAGTTTTGTTGTTTCATATTCATATTGCACATCGTCTACACTTGCAACAACAGATGACTTGTCCCATTAATAGGTATCTGAAACTCCAGAAAGAAAAAAAGGAAATAATGTAATTTGTTTGTAAACGCTGTAACTTCAAGACAAAGTAACATTTCTTTGAGTTTTGCTTACGCATTTCTGGGTTGTAATGCAAGACGGAGTGTATGTGTTGTCAAGTTGGCTGACTTGCCTATTGCATACCATCAATTGTTTGGCATTAACAGAATCAACAGTCAGTTGATTTTTCTGTTAGTTTTTCGTCTTGCAGGCAAGTAAAAAGGAGTCTGTCTGTATGTGAGTTTCAGACTTGCATTAAGTCTTCGAGTAGAAAATGACTAACCTCAGGTTAATGTCACGCGAGTTTGTCACAGAATTTATTGATTTATATAAACAAAATTAATGTTTATGGGAGATCATAGGTAAAAATTATTCAGACAAGCATAACAAAATCGCACATAGCATTTTAATTGATAAATTAAAAGAAGTTGATCCAAAGGCAAATAAATATGCAGTCTAAAAAAAGTGAATTCATAAAGAACATGCTTCCGAGAGGAATTAAAAGAATATAATGATTACTTAGGTCAGGAGCTGGTACCGAAGACATTAAGAAGCCAAATTTAAGGCTCTTTGACCAGCTTATCTTTCTGATTGATCAAGAAACGCCAATACAAAATGGTATAGATAATATTGAAGACAAAATTAGTGAGGTAAGTAGAAAATTGAGATAAATTATATGTTTAATAATTTCATGTACGTATACAAAGTTACATGGTTATAAGCTGCACTTGTTGGAAGTGTATTTATTGTGAAAATTAGGAATAAAGTAATTTAAGCCTACGATTTTCCATATTTTTAAGTCGAACACAAATTCTATATTAATACCTATGACGTTGGAAGCGTACTCTTTTGATACATAGTACCGTTTGCAATTCTAATTAATCATATTATTTTGCCAATTAACCTTTCCTTCGTCAATGAAATATTGAAGAAAATTGTTTCGTGAGTTATTTGCTTCTCATCCACAATCTCTATTATGTCCATTGTCCATGCGGTAATCCACAAACAACATCTGAATCCATTTGCAATCCAATATTTATTTCAAATTCTTCCCAGTCCTCATTGTCTAACCAATCTGTTGGAATATAAGAGTTACTGAACTTTCTTCATAAAAAGTAATGTAAAACGTCCCAGATCATAAAAAGAAGATATATGCAATCTAATCGTAAATTAATGTCTGTATGTAGAATACGATATCGACTGCCATTTTGACAAACACATTTTAACTATCATCCGTGATCTGGATAAGCAGTAGTTGATTTTTTCCTATGATTAAATTTTCTTGTGGAAATATATTTGAAAAAACTGTGCATATAGAAAATGCCTTATCTCCAACGAAAACATATGGAAGTTCTAGAGTACCATTTTTTACTGTTTTAGCTTTAGGTGGTTGTACCCCACTGTTCGGCCCTTGCGCTTTTTCTCCGCACTTGCACTGACAGCACCAACCAGCCTCTCTACTGCCTACGGCGGAGACCTGAGGGTAACAACGCAAGCCGTGCCTCACCCCAGCATGTTACTAGTGGTTCTGGACAGGCTCACAAAGCCAAGGGGAAGATCCCTCCTAATATCTTGTGTGATGTGGAGGACTACTTCAAGGTGACGAGAGCCATCCAATCCAAGGTTCGAGAGCCTGTGGAGGCGGTCAGGCAGCCGGGGGATCGAATGCGCATCCAGTGCGGGTCGGAGGTGGCTTACAGCGCCCTCCAAAAGTTCTTGCCTGTCTTGGGGATCCATCATTGGTCCTACGAGCGACTGGTCAGGTTCATGGTGAAGGAACTCCCGAGACGGACAAACGTTGACAACATCCAGGAAGAGCTGGTGTAGATGGATTTCCCCTTGAAATTCGTCATCCAGATGCTCTCCCAGTGGAAACGAGATCAGAAGACCGGAGAAAGGCAATGGTTGCCGAACTTCGTTGTCTCTCTGACTCCCGGAGAGCATACCACAAGACTATAATTCATTTCAGTCCTGTGCGGGCTCCACGTCAAGGTGGAGAAATACAAGTCTCCCGGCGGCCCGGTTCTGTGCAAGAGCTGTTTCCGGTTTGGACATGTGCGAAGCGATTTCCACGCTAACCATAGGTGTGGGTTCTGTGGTGGTGACCACGAGAGGGTCGGGAGCCCGGAGCAAACACGATCCACCCCGAAGTGCATGCACTGCTCAGGAGCCAATATCTTGGCATGGTGGGGCTGTCCCACGTACAAGTCCTTGCGGCCGGTAGAGTCTTGATGCGAGTCTCCGCACCAAGTCCGCCTATTGTATGTCGTAACGGGGTGGCCAACTACGACCAGGAGAAGGTCGATGATCTCACTGATCATTTAGAGGCACGATTTGTACAGATTGACGACCCGTCAGACCCAGTGTACATTGAGCGCGTGGCTTCGTACATAAACTTGTATGAACCTGAACCCACAGAGGCGACAGAAATGTCGCGGGCGTTGGCCGCCCAAAGACTAAACAAGGCCCCAGGAAGCGAAGGTATCATTAACGTGCTCCTCAGAAAGCTGTCCTTGAGGCGATTAACTTTCTCATGGAGTTATTCAACGCCGTCCTGCTCCTTAGTCATTTCCCCGTGCCAACGTCCTCTGTTTTCATAACCCGAGTAACGACCCGGCCCTAACTTCCTCTTACCGACCGATCAGCTCGCTCGACTGTTTGGCCAAGTTGTTAGAGATACTTATACTGACTAGACAGCCCTGAAATGTTCGCGAGGCGGGCATTTTGGTGGAAGAGCAGTTCGGCTTTCGGGCGGCACACGTTAAGCCCCACCAACTCATTCGGCTCGTGGAATAAGTTACGAGGAACTTCAATATCAACAGGCTGACTAGTGCTGTTTTTCTTGACGTGGCAAGGACCGTCAACCGTGTCTGGTACGAAGGTCTCCTTTTCAAACTCCTTTCCCTGAACTTACCCTTTTACCTAATTAAAGTTGTACAATTTTATCCATCCCACCGTACCTTCTTCACTACGTTTGGGAACGCCACTTCCAAAGTCATAAACGTCCGGGCTGGAGTTCCACAGGGTTACCTCGTGGGCCCTGTGCTCTTAAATCTGTATGTGAACGACATCCCTAAATTTCTAGACACCAAGTTGACACTGTATGCGGACGACTCGACTGCGAGGGCAGCTGGTGGAGAGGCGACTCCAGACGCACCTGGAGGGGTGGATGACTACCTGGAGGAAAAATACTAACGCGAAGAAGGGTGCAGCAGTGCTCTTTACATGGAAAAGAAAGTTATACAGGCCAGCCCCACTCCAGCAGTTCGGATAGCAAATCAGATGGGCGAACAGTGCTAAGTACCTGGGACTTACACTTGACGCCAAACTGACCTAGCGACTACACTTAATGCACTGATAAGACTTAACAAGGCGAGGAAAAGTCTGGGAATCCTAGGCCCACTGATAAACAGGCGTAGCGGCCTGTTTACAAGGAACGGTCTGACACTGTGCAAGCAGTTACTCAGGCCAATCCTCGACTATGCGCGTCCCACTTGGGGCCATCTGGCGGACACGTATATGAGGAGGACGCAGGCATTTCAGAGGTGTCCGAGGATCATTGTGGACGCACCTTGGTACGCTTAGTACGTTCGTAATGTGACTCTGCATCGTGACCTGGGGATACCTATCATCAAGTACCACTCCCGGAAGCTGGCGCAGTCTTTCTTTCTACGAAAGACTTCCCGGTGCCACCAGTTATCTTATCCAGGGGCTTGGGAATTACGTCATCGACCCTGGAGGGTGCCACCGACGTCCCAAATCCTGCTCGGATAAGAAAGTAGTGCCAAACAGTGATTTGGGAGGATCTCACCCAGACGCCCATAGAGTAGTATCTTCGCACGTAAGTCTAAAAACCATTATTCAGTTTCCAAATTTTTTCCCCCTCACTAATATTAAAAAATATGTTTTTTCTTTGTCTCTGAAAATTCGCGAAATGCGACAATCCGTTTGTTTTAGTATCCGAAACCACACGATGTGACCAATTGGTCGGTACGTGTTGGAATTTGCTCTCGTGCTCCCCTTCAATGTGCATCGGAGATGCTAATATGCGACTGATTATGAGAACTCATCTCTCTATTGTCTCGCTTGGCGGCCACTGTCTTTCTATTTCTCACGCACCAATGAGCAACGAGGAAGACGCGCTCTGCGACCATGGTCAACAGGGTGACGGTGTAAAGTTGTCACACAGGCGACTTACACCCCACGGGGAAACCCAAAACAGTTCACCCACCAAACAACTAAACTCGAGACAGACGTATCGGTGGTTTTCTGTAGTGAGATCCTAACGGTGCCAACGAGCTACAGCAAGCCATAAAGCGTAACCGGCTGCGAAGCAATACCTCGCAGTCGGAGTCCACTCTAAGACACTACTCAACACTCTCACACTGCACAGAGGGAGGCAACCAAACCCCTCCACACTGGTCGGCCCTTTACAGGGCTACCAAATGGTGACTCAGACTACTAATCCAAGAAAACTTTAAAACGAAGAGACAATCTACTCTTCCACAGATGCTTCAGACATGGGAACAGATATTGATAGACAAAGGACATTTACCCTTGTCGACAAAACAGCCCGAAAAAGGAGGTTTCGTCCCTCCCTTAGGCAAAATTCCCAAGCAAAAAACTCACTACCACCACAAACAGGTTTGAACCCATGTAAAATACAGCCGAAACTAGAGAGACCCAAGACACGACAACCCCAACACAGATCAAACGATTCCCACGAATAGTGACGCTGGGAACACACAATTACAAAAAGATTACAGAACTGGCAAAAACCATCAACAGTGACATCAGGATCATATACATTAAGGATGGATTACAGCTCCACACAAACAACAATACCGATTACGATCTGGTACAACATCTACTCAGAGACCTCAAACAGGAATTCCACACATTCACACTACCCAAGGACAAACCGGTTAAGGTGGTCATCAAGGGACTTCCCCCCCCCAACATGGCTACTGAGGACCTGGAACAAGAATTAAAGGAATTGGGTTTCTCCGTGACTGGCGTAAGACAGTTCACTAGGAAAACTACTACAGACAACGCAACACAGACAGTGACACTTCTCCCCACGTTCCAAGTAACCTTAGTCAAAAACACCGACACCATCTACCAACTCAAATCCATTAACCACACTGACGTAAAAGTCGAACCATACATACCACCACTTAATAAAGTTGTACAGTGTCATAAGTGCCAAAGATACAAACACACGAGAAACAATTATGAGAGCAATCCACGGTGCGTCAAGTGCTTAAAACAGCTAAATAGGTATTCCCTTACTGCTCTCTGTGCATCCCTGACGAAGACTGGGTCTCTTGGATTTAGGTTTGGTGTAAACTGTTTCTCTAGTGTCACGGTTATAGCTTCCGTCCGCTCTCTCTGAGCTAGTGTAAGCTATACCGTGCTCCCCGTGTATTGCCAGTACTGACTGTTTTTTGTTGGTTGATTTTAATTGTTTTATTACTTTCCAGATTTTGCTGGGGTCCAGGGCGAGCATCCGTGATGTAAGTATTCCAGTTGTTTTGTTTGATTGTCTTTACTCTGCGTCTCACTTGTGCTGTGAGTCTATTGTAGGCTGCTCTGTGTTGTGTTCTATACGTTTGCCAGTCTCGTCTTGCCTCTCTTTTCTGAGCAAAAAGAAAGTCAAGGTCCGGGTTTTGGCATCGCAAGTCATGTTTTTCCTGTTCAATTATGGTGTTGTTTCTGTATGCTTCTTGCATTGTGGTTGTAAAAAGCTGGAGTGTGGTGTCTGTTTTTTCAGTGGTCGTGATGTTGATACTGGCAGGTAGTGTTTCGTTTAGTGTATTTTTGAAACATTCCCAGTCGCTTGTGGTTTTTGATTTTTTGAGCCTCTTCATCTCTATCGTGGTGTTTGTTGTGATCTCGCACAATATAGGGTTATGGTCAGAGTCAAGTTCCTTAAGAACAGAGAGCTCTTCTGCTGTCACCCCTATATTGTTTAGGTTCACGTCTATTACGTCGGGTCTGTGCAGTGGGTTGGAGGGGTGAAATGTTGATTCGCTAGGCCCAAGTAGCCCTTAGTGTCTGCGTGATCGTTTAGTGTGCGTCCATCCCTGTTTGTTAATCTGCTATTCCAATTTGTATATTTACTGTTCATGTTCTCTGCTAAAAATATTTTGTCAAATTCAGTAGGTTCGTCTAGGTCTTGTTGTAGTGTTGTTTTAGTCGATGGTTTGTATATAGTCGCGAACAAGATACTCCCGCTCTTTGTATTAACTTTGACTGCTGTTGATTCTATGTTTTATAAAGATTGAAAATGATGTTGGGAGTGTGGAATATTTATTTTAATGAGTACTGCTGTCTATAGCCTCTGTAGATTTCGTAGTCGAAAAAGTTAAGTTTCTTGTAGTAGTTTGGATGGTTTTCGTTAATTAGTACTCTATCCCATAAGTTTTGAAAAATTCCTCTAGTTCTTTCGCTTGCGTGAGTATCCCTTTCGCGTTCCATATAAAAACACGTATGTCGTTAGTCTACGTCTTGGCTTTTTTTAGTCATCCTGGGTCAAAATGTACTCCGTCACTCCCTCGATTATTATGACCATCTTCTATGTTGAGTCTGTTGCTTGTCTGAGTCTGTTGAGGTAAGGTTTAAAATGTGTTATTATTTTTCTGAAATTTAGTTCCTTGAGTAACTTGATAAGGTCTTTGATGTCAGAGCCTGTTGTTGAGTTTTCCCGTTGTGTGGAGCCATGTGTATGTTGTTCCTGAACTACTTGAGTGAAGGATCAGTGGATCCGAGCCGCCTCTGATATTGGTTGCTTAGTTGCTGCCCCGTTGGAGGATAGTTTTGAGTGTCAGTCATAGCAGGTTTGGGCGAAAGCATGGTCCGGGTCGTGGTTATGTTTTGGTCGTTAATCCTAGATCCCTGTGTAAGTTTCTTTTTTTCAAGTAGATTTACGTATACCGGGTATTTGCTGTAATTTGCTGTGTGGCTTACCATACATTTAACGCACCGGTCTGGTGTGGTGGTGTCTTTTTTGGGGCAGTCTTTGGTGGTGGCACCATATCCCCATCCTTAAAAAAATCCTACATTCTACAAGAATCCCATCAATCATGTTACGCCATCACCCACACACGCGATCATTCCTAATACACAAACCTACCTTATCCCAGAATAAAAATACCTCCAAACTCCTAAGACACAACGACATCATTCATAATCACAACTATTATACTCACAGGGTACTAATTTATATTATTGTATTTTATTACAGCATCATTCAAAGGTTTCATCCATTCACTGTTTCACCCTCATATCATGAGGATAAGAGCTAGCGACTGCTGCCTGTAACTCACAAAGCATAATCAGTCCTATGTTACTTTACAGGCCAGACGACTTTGATGTCACTGGCAGGTTCAGAACGGAGAACAGCCAAAAAGCATCAGAGCGCAGTCGAAGAGTGGCCACCACACCCTGGTGTGCCACAAATTCAAAGAAGCTAATAAATTGTATTATGTTACGAAGGAGCAATATTGTCTTAACCCTATCTCTTTCAACCATCGCCCTACCTGCCATCACGACTCACGTTTCCAGGACCATATCCCTACCTCCCCCCACAACTCGCGTTGCCAGGACCGTTACCCTACCTCCCCATCGCAACTCATGTTGCCAGGACTTCCTCATGTTCCACCACGACTCACGTTGCCGAGAAATCCTTCTGTCCCACCGCGACTAACGTTGCCAACTTCCTCATGTTCCACCACGACTCACGTTGCCGAGAAATCCTTCTGTCCCACCGCGACTAACGTTGCCGGGACACTCTAGCCGACATTTTTCCTACCCCTACCCACACGTGTCTGAATACAACGTCGCACAGAGACGACATTTCATCGAGACATCAACCAGTTACCTACGAAGTTGCAAACTAGGGCTAACAAGGTAGATTTAATTGTTTACTTACAATATCCTGAAAATTTAAAATAGACACCTGAACACGGGAATCGAGCCCGGGATCTTTGGCTTAGTACGCCAATGCTCTTACCACTGAGCTATCCAGGGTTCGTCCTATGGTCATGGTCATTCTTCACTCATATTTTAAGGCAGAATCTATTATGAACGTGCGGAATCGTCGATTCCCGTGTCCAGGTGTCATTTTTCAATTTTCAGAATATGATTTCTAGATGGAGTAATCCACACTAAAAAGCATAAATAATAGCTTTGGCTATTCTATTCATGTTTACTTACAAGTTTTTCATATAATATTGTGTTGACAATTACACCTCCATCGAAAACACGTCAATTTATTCCCATATGGTAGTAAAGCAAATCGTAATTTGCATTCGCAATTTACATAAGCACCAAACTATTATAACCTTTATGATTAAAAAAATATCCACTTACTGATGGAGGTGTTATTCTGATATGCTTTCCATCCACGCATCCTAAACTATTTGGAAACTGCCATTTGATGTCAAACTGTCTTGCAATTTTACTCCACTCTTGTTTTGTTGTAGGACACTGCAATAATAGGAAACAGAATTAATTTAGCTATTTTATATTTTTTTCTACAACTTCCAAAAAGAGAGAAAGCGATTGTTCTGACGAAGTATTCGATTTTATAGAAAATTCCTTGCAATGGAATATTCAGTTGCAAACTGAAACTATTGGAGAATATGCTTTCATGTGGAAAGTATATAGCCCAAGAGCTGGAAGAGCTTCCACCAGAAATGGCAATCTATTGCAAAAAAAATTATAAGTGAAGCAATCTATCAAGGACAAATGGGGAGTCTAACAGCAAACTCAAAAATAGTTAGTGAAGTGGATCATGCTTTTAATAATACATTTGAACAAATGATATATCCTACAACAATCTTGAGGAAAAGTTAAATAAAATTATTTTCAGTGTGTGATAAACGAGGACTACTATAATAACTATGACCAATAATGCTGGCCTAATAATAATAGCTAGCATTATTGGCATGCGTGAGTAACTTCAATATACTGTAATTGTCACACTTCTTCAAATCAAAAGTTCTAAAAGCATTTTTTTTTATCTAAAGTAAATTTACCATAATTTTTTTGAATTTCTCTAACGGCACTTGTGTTTTTATATAAGATTGTTTCTTATTATTTAAATTCCTATTATTATTGTTTGGAGGCCCATCAACACAATGAGGTCATTAGGGCCTTGAAATATAAAAAAACAAATTCCCAAGGGGTAGCGAAATGGTCAATAGTCCACCAGTTAAAATTGGAAGGTGGATACAAAAGTAAAATATAAAATATTAAAAATATATATTAAAAAAATCTCAATATGAAAAAATACACATTTGAAACGCTCCATAGGATTTGTCAAATAGGCTATTAAAATGTTTTGAGAGATACACCTGCTAATAAAAAAACACTGGTATATGCATTACATCAAAATACAAACCAAACATTTTAAAATATAATACATTTGTTAAAAAGACAAAACAAGCATATTAAAGCATAGTAAGAATATTAAAAAGAAAAAAGACATATCAAAATGAATTTAGAATGTTTAAATTAATCTCAATATGACATAAAATCCAAATGAATCTTATATATAAAATTCTCGTGTCACAATGTTCGTTCCCGTACTCCTCCGAAACGGCTTGACCGATTCTCATGAAATTTTGTGAGCATATTGAGTAGGTCTGAGAATCGGCCAACATCTATTTTTCATACCCCTTAGTGATAAGGGTTGTCCACCCTTAACATTTTTCTATAATTTTTAGACATTTTTTTAATATCTTTATTTTTTTATTATGTCACATTAAAAAATACATACAACCCTAAATTTTTACCCTTTTATCACCAACCCCTATTTTTTAATAGCCATTTTAGTAATTTAATCATTTTTCATCCCCGGTCGATAACTGATCAATCGTCATTTAATTAGTTATCCCCGCCAGTTGTCTACAGGTGTCACTTCTGACCCAGTAAACAGCACGGAGTAGGGATGAGAACGAAGCCGGTCTCCTGTTTCTCTCACACAATAAGACTTCTCTCACTCCCTACACAGTTGTCGGCCATCATTATTGTTTATGCATCAAGTGTAGTAGTAACGTTGACAATTATTATTTTGCTATCTCAGTGTAACTCTCATATTAACTATTAATCATTCCTATTTTATTAATAACTAGAAATTACTTAAAAATTACGTTTGCCGGGTCAGCTAGTAACTTTATAAAAGTGACTCAAATGGCATTAAAAAAATTCGCGTATAAAGGGAGTAATAAGAAACGTAGGTCACCTTTAAAATCAAGAGTCAGGTGAATAGGGGCATATTTGCGACACTCTGCCAAAATGTGGTACACAGTAAGGGGAGCATCGCAAAACTCACACACTGGAGATGGACCCCCTCTCAATAAAAATCCATGGGTCAATGAAGTGTGTCCGACCCGTAGCCTTGTCACGATGACCTCCTCTCTTCTAGACTTTCGTATAGAAGAGGGCCACTGCGACACAGCTTGTTCTGAGCAGGGGTCAAAACCCATTGCTCGTACCAGGTGCGTAAGACTCCACGCTGAACATAACCCTTCAGGTCTAAAATCGTGACATCCAATCTCACCTCAGGAGGGAGATGAATCGCCTCCTTGGTTGCCTGGTCCGCCAGTTCTTTCCTGAGAGACCAGCATGACCAGGAATCCAGCATAAGGCTGGCCGGGTACTTGATAAACGAATTTTTTTTACAAATTTATTTATTATCTGCAAGAGTGGATTCCAGGAGTACAAAGTTGACAATGCCATTAGATCACTCATGGAATCTATGCAGATGAGAACAGAATGGCGACAGTTGCGATATACGAAACACAAAGATTTTAAAAGGGCGTATAATTCCGCCGTAAAAACACTGGATTGTTAAGTAAACCAAATTTAAAATTGTTTCCCTCCACAACAAACGTGCACCCCATAAAGGCCACACACTTTGAACCAACCGTGTAGATGCGCTGAAAACCCTGAGTGGAGTGGAGCTCATTAAAGGTGATTTCATATATAACATGTGGAATGGTCGCTTTCGAAATGCCATTTTGATATTGCCATGTTTCCTAAAGGCTTATATTCCAGGGAGAAACTCGGCCTGGAGATGTGGGGATAGCCTATGGCAGTACTATCCCACACGTGTCGAAAACCGATAGCATCCGGGTCCCAACTAGCCTTGTACTACGCCATTTGGTTTCATACCAAACAAGATTGACTGGATGTAACACAGGACGGTAAGCAACATGCTTTGCCATGCAATGCAACTTAGACACGTAAGATGCCCGAAGATAAAACCGCCGGTAAGACAGTGGGGCTCACCAACGTTGGTACTGATGCTGACGGCTTGACTGGTACGAAAAGTACTAGTAGTCAGTCGAATCCCAGCATGGTGGCTATCTAGCACCTTTAATGCCGAAGGTCTGGCTGAACTATAAACTAAGCTGCCATGATCAAATTTCGATCTTACCATGGCTCTATAGACGCATCAAAGTTTACCTATCAGCACCTCAAGAGCGCACGCTAACTTCTTTAAGTAAATTCAATGCCGACACTCCTTGCTTCACCATGGAAAAGGAAGTATCTCAGATTTGGCGAAGATTTATGGATGGAATCCCTCGCTGCCACGATGATCGTCGAAGTAAAATGCCCAGCCTTAACATCTACGTCAGAGAATGGGATTCATCAAATACGGTGTGCTCGCGAATTTTATTCCATTCAGCACGTTTAAGCACCCATTGAAGTACCCGTGGGGTACTGGGAGGATCTTAAAGTGGGGAAAGCAGAACTGGAAAGTAATCGCTGCCTCATAGGTCTGAGTGAACCTCCCAAAGGAAGTGAACAGCGATCCCGGAGCTACATAAAGTTATGTCGATGGCAGAGGATACACCATTAAAGGTGAAACGTGTGTCTAGGTCCCAGTGCTCATTAACAACAGGTTTCCCGAGACAAGAATATCCTCTACCATCTTCCCACGGGCGTCTGTAAAATAATACCCCCACACCAGGTTATGAGCGTTAAAATCCACCAAGATAATATAGAGAGCGATAAGTTGTATAAAGAGGGCCTCTAGGCTCCTTTTTGAAACACGTTCACTTGGTGGGAGGTAATCCGCCACCTTGATCAGAGAATGGCTAGTCGTTATGATGTACGCCTACAATTCCATTGTAGTAGCGACATTAGTTATTAAAATAAAATTTATTTATCCTCGCAATCCATGACACTATCTCTTAGGAATACAAGTTTATTAAGGACATTTTTAGGTCTTCTTGCCTTTCCTAGTTTCTCCTGGACCTCCTGCTTCAGGAGAGGATCCGGTTTATCCTCTAGATACTGGGTTGTTGGGTACTTGCGCGAAGAAGGCTTTGTGAAGGGCCTCGACGCTTTTTATGGTAATTTTTCAGCGGTCCCTCGCTAGTCCTTCGTCAAGGCACCAGTAGGACTCGCCTTTGCGGCCTCACCTGTTCCACCATTCATCCCAACCTCCGAAGGATTAAAGGCGAGAGTGAGTGGCTCAACAACGGCCGCTCATAATTTAGTTCCCCGAGGAGGACTCCTAGAGGTTACCGGTGGTGGAGAGGATCTTTGGGGTGGTTTCCCTTCCCATACAAAATTAGTTTTAGGCGCCTAAAGAACTTGTGTAGCATGGTCATTAATGCGTCGAGTAGAGACCAGTGGCACGGGTCGAGAAGGTGTCTTTATAAGATTAACCACGCAATGGCAGTTAGGACAATTGATATTTTGGCTGACAATTTGACTATATGACTTCTGGAATACCGGAGCCTGAAATAGTACATATTCTTTTCGTGCCTGGGTGTATGGAATTTTCTTTTCCGTTTGAATCTCAAGGACTTATTTTTTCCGCCTTCCATTTCGGAGAGATCCGAGACCAAGCAGAGTGGGGACCCTTGCAGTTAATGCAAAACTTAGGAGAGACACACGGTGTGTCATGAGATTCCTGTCCGCAATCCACACAAGCTGGTTTTCCACGGCATCTCAGCTTCATATGTCCGAATTCCTGGCACTGAAAACAGCGCCGAGAGCTAGGGAGATCATGCTGAACCTTGAGCACGTGGAAACCAGCTCGGACCTCTTTTGGAAGGGTAGGTGTGGCAAAGGTGAGGACATAAAAAGTGGGTTTTTTTCCTTTCTTTTTAATAACAATTCTGTAACCTTCAGTGACATGCTGAGCTGAAAGACCCTCAAAGATTTCCTCAACGCTAACACAGTCAAGATCGAAACAAGTGATCAGTCCCTTGCAAGCATTAAGGAACCTGTGAGGTTCAACCTTTATCTGTATTATATTTGAGTTAGAGATGAAAGACCCTCAAAGATTTCCTCAACGCTAACACAGTCAAGATCGAAACAAGTGATCAGTCCCTTGCAAGGATTAAGGAACCAGTGAGGTTCAACCTTTACCTGTATTATATTTGAGTTGCTCAGCGGTAATTCCTTTAGTGCCATTAGGTTGAAACTTTGATTGTCAGTCGCAGTCTGACTCATGTTGGTGCCATCGCGCAATTTTCTAATTAAAGCCCCAGACTTGGAATCTCCACTTATCACTATTTCGAGGACAAATGGGCTGACACGTCCGAGGTTCTCGGTACTATCACATATGGCCTTTTAACTGTCCAGACGAGACGAGACGACGCTAGACAAGCCAACCTTCGCATGGGTCATCGTCAGGAGAGAAGTTATCGCAGCAAGTGGGTGCAGGAAAGTGCCAATTTTACGTTGGGGCCCTCGTGAACGCAACCGATCTTTTCTCAAAGTGGGGTACCCGGTTATTTTATCCCTAAGGACCTTCTACTAGGATATTACAACCGACACACTCTCATGAAGGAGCTTAAAAGCAGTAGGATCCAATAATCATCCGAGGAGAGCCGTGTTATCTGCCAAGGTAATCAAAGGAAAAGTCTAAGGGCTTCCATGCAGGACTGAACGGCAGGCAAAGGGAAGAAAGAGGTGAGTAAAAAGAAAGCGAAGGGAGAAGAATAAAAATGATATAAAGATAAGGAAGAAGAAAAGGAGGTGAAAGGAAAGATATAGCATACTCGTAGATACTGTCCTGCACGAGGTACGTCCTGCACAGAAGCCTCCCCTTTAAAGTCGCCTCTTAAGACAAGCAGGGGTTACTGCGGGGCTATTCTAAACCCCATCACGCAGGGCGGTATTGTTAACAAATCAGTTCTTACGTTGAAGGAGCAGATATCAAATCCCGAGTCTTTAGGCCATGTCATCCCATAATCAGGTAAGGAGGCCTTTTTTTTAGCATCTAGTCTCACTACAAGTTGGGGTTGTACGCCCATAGGCCTATTCTTTATAAATAGATGAGACTTTTTTTTTTACATAATCTAAAATTAAATAACATTCTGGTATATACACCTTAACGTAATTGCAAGCTTACTTTCTGGAGAAAGAGTCCGCTTGCTTTTTTTCTTTTATAAGAAGCGGTTCCGAGAACTCCACTAGCTTCTTGAATTGCCAAACTTCCATGCAGCAATATTAAAAGTATAAATCATTAGCTCTAATTTAAATTTGTTTAAAAAAAATAACAAACTCTCCTTCCTCTTGCCGTAAATGATTTATTGGGTGGACACACCATCGGCGACTTGAATGGGTTTTTTTTCTTGAATACAAAGTGTCAGCCAAGTAAACCAACCAACATAAGCGTGTCAGAATCCGTCTTTAACAGAGTAATGAATGGTTTAAGCTTATGTTTTATGATGGGTTATACTTTTACTATAAATCAGAGCCCCGATTTAACCTACCTTGCACTTAGCTATAGAAAATTTCCTTCCGAAGAGTTTTATTGGACGTTGTTTCAAACGTTCTCGTTGGTTGGCACGGTCACACGAATACAGATACGGACTGTGTAAACGCTATTTCCATTTCTAAGGACCATTAAGGACATAAGGACTAGAAGGATACGGTGATTATGGAGTCTGTGTCAGGGCCTTTATATTAAGTTACCAGTGGCTTGGGTATTTCTAAAGCAAAGAAAAATAGTAAGCTGAAACTTAGCAGAGCTTTGCGTATTTTTGAAAATATTTTAGTGTGTTCAGCTATACTATATTTTCTTTTACTTTAATAATGTTGCGAACTTAACGTCTTAAGCCAAGTGACCACTAATGTGATTACTTCAAAATCAAGAAAAATAAAGACTTTATAATTTATGTTTGAGCTTAGTGAAAAGTACGGATATGTATTTTTAAAAAAACATTGTTTGACCAATGATGTGGGTGTAAGCCTTCTTTTAAAACCCATAGACTTAGAAAGTGTAAACGTTACAATACGTAATGTAACTAGGAAAATCTTTGGGTTGTGCATTTTAGCCATCCTGTAAAAATTAATCACACCCATAGCCTTACGCATTCGACTTTATGATCACCATTCCGTTTAGCTAAAAAAAAAAGTAAGATAGAAGCGACCGGCTTCGGTGGCCGCATGAGCAAAGGCAATACTCTTGAGTTAAGATTAGATTGCCGATGGCAGGGAGATCGGGGTTGGAATCTTTGTCGAGTGTACTGAGGGCGGTGACCCACTCTCTCCACGCAAATTCGGGTACTCTTACTCTAAATTCAACTTTCCTCAACCCTAGCTCATTAGCGTAATTAGTACATATGCGTATAAGCCTAACAGGTAGTAAGTAAGACGCGGTGCTAAAAAATAAAAACATAGAAGCGACAAATTTTCGTTGGATGCTATTCTCCTACAGTCAGTTGAAAAGCTAAGGTATTAGTTTATTTTTGTTTTTTGGTGAATCGGTTTAATTTGGTGCAAAACTGGCAATGCAAATTTGATTTAGTAAAATATTTTACTGTTAAAATTACTGGGTGGATTAATTCGTAGATGGAATATCTATTACGATGGCTTAAATATGTTTTAACTTCTAAAAACAATTTTTATGGAAAAACTTAACGTAAAAAAAAGAACATACTGTATTGTGAAGACCATTTGTTACGCTCAATAAAGTATTTTAGTAATTCTATATTAGATTGTAGTTGCCCCTTACTTAGTCAACAATACACGTACTTGTAAACTAGTCCACTTATTCTTTAAAGGAGCTGATGGTCATTATTGTGTCCAGAGGTCGATTGTAAAGTCCCGAACGCAAACATCTTGTAACGTGACTTCATAGCTAGAACGATCTCCTTGATTACCAGTAAGAGGTCGGGTGTTCCCCGAGTACAACAACACCAGATAACAGAGCAACTTAGGGAGGGCTTACACTAGCTCAAATTATCTGGGTTCACATTATTTATTAAGGTGTTACATAGTCAGGTTCGGATTTTTGGCGACAACAAATGACTGCTCATTTTTTGTTTTTCTTTCATGTTCGGAACAGATTATAGTATGTCAGAGAGAGGAAAGGAAGGTTTGGCGGAGGGGAATCGTGATGGATACTTTCCGGTAGAAAAAGGACATTGTTGATACATAAAACTCACTAAAACAATCCTAAATTATCTTAGAAAAAATATTAGTTGGTGCACTTTCAAAACATGACTTTTTATAGTAAGGTTAGATCTATGTTTCTAGCCTTTTTACTCTAACTTCTAAAGTAAAATTTTTCATGTAAAACGTCTTTGAAAATTAGCTAGTTTTTAACTTTTTAAGGCTCTTATTAAAAATCTTTAGACTAAAGATTTAATTTTTTAACTGATCAGGAACACTTAGATTTTAGCGTGAACAAAATTTTATAATATTAAACCATTTCTTAAATAGAGTGGAATTTCTAAACGTCTACAACTAGTTATAGCTATCTCCTATGTATTAACAGATAGAACGGGTTAAAGTAGGAAACCTACTATGAATAGTTGGCAAGGCACGGCGTGACACGGCTCGTAGTTAGCCTACTATGAACGGCAAGACATGATGTGGCACGGCTAGTAGTTAATCCACTAAGAACGGCAAGACATGATGTGGCACGGCTCGTAGTTAACCCACTAGGAACAGCAAGACATGACGCGGCACGGCTCGTAGTTAGCCCACTAGGAACAGCAAGACATGACGCAGCACGGCTCGTAGTTAACCCACTAGGAACAGCAAGACATGACGCGGCACGGCTCGTAGTTAACCCACTTTAAGTGGCTAAAATCGTACGGCACCGAACCAGCCAAAATGTTTATAGAAATAAACCCCTTGCAAGTCCCAGTTGCAATGAAGAGTTCAGACGAAGAGGAGTTAATGATAGGGACTGCAGTTTGTGCCAAGGAGGAAGAGCGCGAAAAAAAAGAGCTATAAACACAGTTTCCGGATGCATAAAATATTTAAGAAAAGGAAGAAATTTTGTGAATTTGTTGCGTTGTCCATGTTGTGGTAATTGGGCTCAAGAGATATCGAAGAGGAATGAATACCCTCTCACAGCTTCTATAAAAGAGTTCGTCTATATTCATTACACACAATCACAACATTTCTTACTATTATTATTATTATTATTGCTATTCTCAATGAACAACATTTTAGTGCAACATTTTACAAAGTTGAAATAATTTTAAGAATATATCTAGCACTTTTGTCAAAATGTAATGGAAAAATGTCATTTTCAAAAATTAAGTTGAAAAAACAACGGTTCCGTCTAATCATAAGCCAAGATCATCTAACATAGCTTTCCTTAGGCCACGGACACACACGACACTGGTAGCGGAGCTGAAAGCGGAGAGCAGAGCAGAGCTTGCAATTCAAACACACAAAGAGCAATGGCGACGGCCACACAGAGAGCGCAGCTGACAGCGGTGCAGAGAGGGGATAGGCGCGTATAGCNTTATTACATGTGTGTTAAAAGTAAACATTTAACTAATGTTTACCTTTCCTCATACACACTATAATGCAATTTATATGGATCGGTTTCGATGGCCGCATGGTATAAGGCGTCACTCTTGCAATATACAAGATTGCCGTTTACGGGAAATCGAGGTTCGAATCCGAATCGGGTGTAAGGGTGTCTTTTCCTAAATGGTATCCCCCCTCACCATTCTTGCAAATGCGGGTATACTAGTTCTAAATTCAAACTTCCTAATATCAAACTCATTATCGTAATTAGTATACATGCATACAATCTGAACAATTAGTAAGACACGGTTATAAAAAAAATGGGTGTACACCTCTTTCCCCAGAGGCCTCCCCACACACTTAAATCCGGCTATGTAGGCCTACACACATGGTTTTAACAAGTCATACATAAACTGAAATAGTAAAACCAGTATTCTCATGAAACGCGAATTTTGTCACCATGTTTAAGGTTAAGAAATGACCGTTCTGTTGAATAAAGAGATCTAGTGTTCAACTATGTAGGAAAAATAAACTTAAAAAAAAAAGTAACTTCATGACACCTTAGTACTGCCTTATATGACCGACACCATTATAAATTATATATAAAAAAAACCGGTCCAACTTGCAGGTTTGTTGCTTTGTATACTACATATTTTCTCCTTAGTCGAACACTAACTTTCTTTGCTCAACCTACGGTCATATATTAATCTCAAACATGGTAGTATGTTTTACATTTGTTGAGAGTATAGGTTCTTTCAACACAATGTTTAATACCACAGCTCAAATGAGAGTTAGAAGTCTCGTATTTCAAATACCTCTACAGCCGATTGTAATATTCTTCCGCTAGCAAGATAACCTTGTTGTCAGTATCTCCTAATCGCCATACGATCTCACGACAGACAATCGTAAGAGAAGTTGGTTTTCTCACGTTCACACAATACAAGTGTGGACGAGCTTCCTCCAATTTACGATTATTGTTAACGGAAGGAGAAGAAAATAATGTTGTTAACTTCATATCACTCTTTAAAAAAAAGAGCAATTGCTCACGAGTGTATTTTAGTACTTAAGTACACTCTTAGTGTATGTCAAAATATCACAAGATGTTTGTTTAAAAGAAGATGCAACATTTATACGGACGTCTAAATATGCACCAGCTATTCCTACATATATATTCATACGAAAAGCTATTAGACGAAAAGAGGTATTCCGTAAATAAAGAGTGCTGCAACCTTGGTTCCTTGAATGACAGTGCGACCCATCAGTAGACCCAGTTTTTCTTCAAAATCCGAGGCTATATTATTCGTACCAGAGCCGCAGAGTCTTTCAGAACATGAACGCGACAAGCTAATAATGTTCGTCCTGGGATAGTTTCACTAGCATACATTTCAGCCTGCACTGGTTGCGAGAGTAGCTCTGAAACCAATTTCCATATTGCCCTCCGCGGAATGAATCCAACACTTAGCGCGGTGGATAAAGTTACATTCAAGCACACATTCTTCTGAAAAGCTAGTGCACACACCCACTCTGATTTTAAAAGTTGAGTTGCCAACCTGAACTAGCATATTCTCTACTTCAAGGTTTTGTCACTTTGGTGGTCGAAGGCTTAGAGGTTGTGAGAACCGACCCGCCGCCACACATCCTCCCAGTAGAAAACACCACAATACTCCCGTGACAATGAGATATACAACCTGTGAGCCATTTAACGTGTCTTTTTATTAGCACCACAGGGGCGTCGTCTCCCCATGAATCACTTTTAAATACCTTCATTGAGGCCGGGTTGGATCTCTATAGATAGATACAGCTTGTTTTAGGCTTTCCGCCGACCTGTTAAATTGACTTAGGCTCCTTCATTCCCATCTAAAACACCAAATCCCCCACATTCATAGCATTGTACTTTACGGCTTCTGTTTGAATTACCCGAATATAAGCATTGTACTTTACGGCTTCTGTTTGAATTACCCGAATAATAAGCATTGCACTTTACGGTTTCTGTTTGAATTACCCGAATATAAGTAATCTGTCCAACAATTTTGACAGGTACTGCCGAAGGAAGCCCTGTATTTACTCCCACAATAGAGCTAGCCCCCGTTAATCCAGACCTCCCCTTTGTGTTACGAAGAAGACAGTTCCCAGTGAGACTGGCATTTTATATTACGATTAACCAGTGGCAAGGTCATACCTTAGATAAAGTAGGGGTATTATTTGCCTAAAGCAGTGTTCAGTAATGGAAATTGTACGTAACGTTTTGTAGGGTCGGGCCATGCTATGACGTGAAGATAAAGGTTTTGTGTCATTAGGGGGCAGCAGGTCATGATAGTGTAATGCTCTTCAGAAACATTTCCCTATAGTGTACAGGGAAGTTTTTTTTGTAATGTTTATTTCAATTTTTAAACCTATTTAATATAAATTTAAATCAAGAGTTAATCTAACGTTCTAAAAGGTACCAGAAAGACCAGTCAGACAACGGGCTTCACACTTTTTGCAGTGAGAAAAAGAGCTTAACTAGACTAGAAAGCCCCATTTTCAACCCCCTTTTATTTTAAAACATCCCTTCTTAGAGTGAGTGTGGGGTTTGTGTTTTTCATCTTATACTATAAATAAAAGTTGCATCCTAGCTATTCAAGTATGGTTCGCCTGTCAATGACAGACTTGTATACTAGTTTTCAATGATATGGTAAAACAACATCTGAACGTAGTTTTATTTCTCAAGCATAAATGAGGATATGAGTTTTTTTATTGTTATTTAATAATTTGCTAAGATGTTAGTTTTACTAAACACAGTTTTTGGAAGGTCATCATGTGTGGTTTCTTAGAAGATACAAGGAAGCAAAAACATAATTACAAAATACACACAATCTGTCCAAAAACATTAAACATTGCATTCGTTTTAAGAGTAGGGAACTTGAAACTATTAAATTAAAATAGTTATATTCCCCTTCAAGGTATTGGCCAGCAAACCTAGTCAAAAGAGAGATTATTGGCAAGACCTAGACGCAGATTGGAGAATAACATTAGAATGGACATGAAAGGGTTTGGATGTAGTGAGATGGACTGGATAGAATTAGCTTAGGAGAAAGATAAGTTCAATGATGATTCTTTAAGCTCCTAATGCCATAGATTAGGTAAGCTACGTTACCCAATAAGTTATGATACCATATTTAGATCTCTTAAAGGTTAATATATGAAGTTTTGTTGGTATAATAATAATAATAAATTATCATTATTATTAGATTTCAATGACATATCAACAAACACATTAAGGTAATCAGCGGATTAAAAAAAACATAGTAAAATTCCCCATGGGAAAGTGTTAAATAACATTTCACCTAGTGAGAACAGCAGATGTATACTAGTCCTCGAGCTTTTACAGTAACAAATACATTAAGTAAATATAAATTACAAAGTTATAAAAAAGGTACCAAAATATCGTTAAAAAAATAAATATCAAGAGAAAATAATCAATCGAGCTACTTTATAAGCTTAAGACTGAAATATAATTTAAAAGATTCGCCTGGCGTTATAAAACGGAGTAAATATATCACTCCATCCTCACTGTCGCGTAGTAAAAGACGAAGTTTACCATTAAAATTAAGAGCCATACTTGCGACACTCCACCAAAATATGGTACACTCTAAGGGGAGCATAGCAAAGCTCACACACTGGGTGTGGGTCCCCTCTTAGTAAAAATCCGTGGGTTAGAAATGTATGGCCGACGCGGAGGCTCGTCACGATGAACTCTTCTAGACTTTCGTAAAGAAGAGGACCACCGCGACACACCGTCCCTGATGGACCGCAGCTTGTTCTGAGCAGTATACAGTGTTATTTATTAGGTAAAACTCTACCCTAATACTCATTTTAAACTAAATTGATGTAGCTATTTTCAAAAAATGTCGAATTTTCAAATATCAGTTACCAGAGCTGGAATTAAAATCACAATTTCTCCTCGGAGCATAACTGGGAGGTCAGGGTTCAAATATAGGCAAGGTCTACCGAGGGTGTTTGTTTATAAATCGTTTCCCACTCTACCTCTGCGCAAGTTCTGATACATTCACTCTCAATTCTCTCTTCACCCCTACCACATTAGCGGGAATATATGGACCTGTTTCGGTGTTCGCATGGTCTAAGGCAGCGTTTTTCAACCGGTGTGCCGCGAAGGGTCAGCATGTGTGCCGCCGAAGTTAAAGGGAATATAAAAAAAGGAGGCATACAAAATTTGAAATCCGTAATCAACATTATTTTTAAAAATCAACACAAATGTTAGAATTTTATTTATTTATTTTAAACACAATATCAATACTCGCTATTTTAATTATAGAACCTCTCCTTTAAAAAAAAGGAGGTTTGAATCTCAGTCGGGTGTACTTAGGGTGGTTTATCACCCTCCCTTCAGGCAAATTTGGATACACGTCCTTTAATTCTACCTTAATCGTCTCAAAAACATTAACGTAGCTAGTTCAGATGCGTACAACCTGGACGGGAAGTAAGACAAGGTGCACAAATAATAATAATAATAATAACTGAGTAATTAAGGGTGGAATCCAATTAGACTTATTTCATGTTAAGAACAATCACTGAACATTCAGAACTGATTCAATTCCATATATATTGTGTCTTGTGATATATTCAAGCCAATGTTTGTGGGTCGCGGTGTAGAAGAGATGAGGGCGCCTATATAAGACGGGACCACTGTGTGATCCTGGGTCAGTCAAGACACAACGCCAAGATGATGTTCCTAACGTTGTGCGTGGTGTTGCCTACCATCCTGGCGCTGCCGGCGAGGAGATCTCCCAACGAGGCATGTAAGTAACGCGTCCGCAGCCTCATAGGTGTGTCAGGCTGAGATTTTAGGGGCGGAACTTGAGAGAACTTTCAAGAATCTGAACTTCACCACAAGAAACATTTAGTTTTAGCACCGCGTCTTACTACCCGTTCGTGTTATACACTTGTGTACTAATTACGCTAATGTTTAAAGGGACTAGTAATGTATTTAGAGGAAATATACCCCTATTTTCGTAGAGAATAGGTGTGTCCGGCTGAGATTTTAGGGGCGGAACTTGAGAGAACTTTCAAGAATCTGAACTTCACCACAAGAGACATTTGGTTTTACCACCGCGTCTTACTACCCGTTCGTGCTATACACTTGTGTACTAATTACGCTAATGTTTAAAGGGACTAGTAATGTATGTAGAGGAAATATACCCCTATTTTCGTAGAGGTAGTGTAAATCATTTAGGATAATCCACCCTCAGTAAACCCGGCCGAGATTCGAACCTCAATCTCCCCGTCATCGGCAGTCTAGTCTACTGCGAGAGTAGCGCGTTAACCCATGCAGCCACTGAATCGGGTAACATTTAGTTGTAAAAATTATGTATATAGACAAGTAACGTTGCATGCGATTAGCGCATCTAGTTTTGTTTTTTTCTAACGTCGTGAAGTAGAGTAATCTAGCAATTATTTCAACAATATAGTGTAACGGGTTGCTTCCGATATTAGATAGGGGCAATGCGACTATTAAGAATCAGGGTTGCGTTCTTATTGTTTACGCTACGAGATAAAATAGAAGTAATTTAAAATTAATTTATAGCGGGTTGAATCTAACACAACGCAGGGGCTTTGCGAATAACACTACCTATATTCCATTCACGGTAGGAATTGACTTCTGAAAGGCCTTGTTCCCTACCATAAATCTACTATATAGTAGGATATTGGTAGGAAAAAAGACCTTCCAGAGAGAAATTCCTACCGTGAATGGAATATAAGATTACATCCTTACTGTTAATGTCACGAAATAAAATGGACATAGCAAATTGCATTTAACAGTACACAGGAGATACAGGAATAATAATAATAATGTATACTAACATGTAACAGCTTAATTGCAACACTATACACTGCTTATTTATACTACTATTACTACAAATAATAACAAACAATAAGGTGTTTTTTTTTACCTCTAACATGGCAGGTTGAAATAAACAGTCGGTTATTTTATCGTTAGTGTGTATTGAGAAGCATACAATAATGTTACCGAGACATTAAGGATAATTACTACACTAAAAAGTCTATAATTGCATCAAAAACAAGATTTTTTTATTATTAACAGATAATATTTCCAACCACAAATTTAATATTTTTTTATTTTGAATTAATGTAAACAATTTGTATATTATTATTATTATTATTAGCACCGCGTCTTACTACCCGTTCGGTTTGTACACACGCTAATGTCTAATGGTAGGGTGATTGTGAGATGAAATGGAGGACCTCCCAGTTTAACGTGGAATCCGAACCACGGTGGAGGCTTGGCATTCCACACATTCACAAGTTGTGATTAATACACGTCTTGTTAGAGGCGAAGGAAGGGTTTGGCAATCAGATAAATCTGTGTTGGGACCGAAGATTGAACCCCGGACCCCCAACACAGGAGTCTGACACCTTACCCCTAGACTGCCAGGTCACCTCAATTTGTAAACATTCCGTAAAACTGTTTTGTAGTAATTTCTTTAGTTTGTTATTTTTGTCCAATACAAACTGTCGCAAGTTGAATTTTTCATTTTGACAGGTTTTTTACGGTACCAAATTAAGTCTATATAGAGCCAGCATTTTATATCTGATACAAAACAAAACTATGACTAATAAAAAGTGAACCACCATTGAAGTGTAATCAATGGGTTATCTGAATTATCCATATGACGCATATGGGTGATGAGAGGAGTGCACACACAATTTTAGTTGTGAAACCGGTAGGCTGAGACATCGAGTAAGAGGACAGTGTGAAAATGGACGTGAAGTAGGTTAGTCAGGTTATGATTTTGGAGGGAGCTGTCTGACTGGCTTACATTCTGGCGGCCATGAACTTTTGAGTTTATTAAGACCAGAGAGTAAGTTAATTAAGTTAATATTACTAAGTCTGAAGATGGTACCAATAAAAACCCTTTTAAAGTTGCTTCTATTTAGTGACATTCCTTAAGGGTACAATTTGTTTCTGTTACAGACAGGATATGTGTGCCGGAAGAGAATCTGGAAGAGTGCAACAACATGGCGGCCTTGAGTGCACTTAGGTTCTCCTGCGTACCTGCTAGAGACAGGTGAGATAAACCGCTCTTTCATTCCCAGACTGTGGTACCTAGGACCAAGGAACAGCCCTAGAAAGTCTGATGCAGGATGAGTTTCCTATTCCCCTTCAAGGCCCAAGTCTTGTTATTAAGTAATTATAACTATTATTGACCTGCTTCGGTGGCCACTTGGTCTAAGGCGTCACTCTTGTGTTAGACTAGACTGCCGATGACAGGGAGATCGAAGTTCAAATCCCAATCAGGTGTACCGAGGTATTTTTTACAAAATTGTTTCCCACCCTCCCTGGATACAAATTCGGGTACACTTCCTCTAAATTAAACCGTCCTCATTCTTAACTCACTACAGTAATTTATGCGTATAACCTCAACAGGTGGTAAGATGTGGTGCTTTAAAAAAACTTGTGATTTATTGACAAATTTTCACTATCGCCTTGATAAATAAAAAGTTTAAAACAGAAAAATACCTGTAGGGGGAAAGTTAACTAAAAATGCATCTTCAAAGCAGGTGAATGGAATAGATAAAATATAAGAGTTGAAAAGGTACCAAAATATCGTGCAAGAGTGGTTCTCAAATGGTTTTAGACAGATTCTACTGGAGTATAAACCATATTAAACAAATAATTCTTTCCACATTATCAGGCAACACAAAATGAATGTCCTCATTATAATCAAGAGTCAGGTGAATAGGGGCATACTTGCGACACTACGTCGTTTTGAAAAAAAATATCTCAAATTTCACAAAATATTAAGTGTTTTTTAGTACCCCATCTGTTCAGGTTATACTTATAAGTTAATGGAGATTCAACCCCCAAAGACCTGAGTTCGTCTCCTGACTGGCTCACAGTATCGGTACAGCCTCATGTCCTTTCTGTCACAGACTCGAGTGCTTGGAAAAGATCAAGGAACGTCAGGCCGACTTCAGCCCTGTGGATCCCGAGGACATGTACATAGCCGCCAAACTTCCCGACCAGGACTTTCAAGTCTTCAAAGAAATACGAACCAAGGAGGAACCTGCTGGTTAGTTCAGTCAATCACAAAACATTTAAAAATATCATGTAACCTTCTTTATTGTTATATGACAATTCTATGGTCAACTTAATGTGATTTGCATTGAAAATAACTAAAACCCGTTTAATTTTGTCACTTAAGCGATTTAAAATAAATAGGAAAAGTTTTATATTTGTATCAATTTTCAATTTCTAAAATAAATAAATAAATAAATAAATATGCTTATAACAATATTTAGAGCTAACAGCATAATAATTATATAATTTCTCATTTGCTTTATATGTGTGTGTGTTGGTTGCATGCGCTAACACACACACACAAGACTTGACTTAAAATCAAATAACCTAAATATTAGACACAAGATTATGCTCGAACCAAAAACCTATCAAAGTTTAGTTTCCTGAATTATTCACTAAATTAATTACTAATTACAAAAACTACTCACTGGATCCTTATTGGAGGGAACATAAATAAAATATTGGAGGAGAGATGAGAGAAACATTTACAGAAGAGGGGGTAGATTAATTTCATATGCGAGACTTAGAAGTGGCCAAACAGTCGATCGTGATCTACTGCAGCCGCTAGTTTGGTCAATCAGCTGGTTGATCGATTAAAAAAATTAGGGAAGAAAATTAAAGAGAGGGTTTGTAGATTTTTCTCAAATCAACATTAGAAAATCTAAATATCGAAGCTGTCTGACTGATGATCATTTATGAAAAAGTAATTATGAATCCTCATTCGACAAACTATCCTAAGATTATGTATTGCCATGCTTGAACTTTAAAGTCAAGTGTTTAGTGAGAAAATACTTTTTTCAGGGAAATTATGTCATGTGGTTTGAATAAAAACTCAATTTCAGTGTGTGAAAGGACTATAAATTATTATATACAATATACTTTTACTATTAAAATAACACAAAATGGGTTATTAATTTTTACCAATGAAACAAAAACTATAAGCCTATGGCTCCTTAGTAGATCACAAAGGATTTTTTTTCTCTGGAGTACATCCCAAGACCAAAAGATAAAAGCAGCAGGAGCTATGGGATTACAGTGGTTATACTGAGTGACACGAGCAGTATGAAAGGGGAAGTACAAGGTCATAGAAACCCGGGGGAACTGAAGGTGATGGCATACACGGACGGTATCATGACAAATACTTTTTTCAGGGAAATTATGTCATGTGGTTTGAAGAAAAACTCAATTTCAGTGTGTGAAAGGACTATAAATTATTATATACAATATACTTTTACTATTAAAATAACATAAAATGGGCTATTAATTTTTACCAATGAAACAAAAACTATAAGCCTACGGCTCCATAGTATATCACAAAGGATTTTTTTTTCTCTGGAGTACATCCCAAGACCAAAAAGTCTGGCCATTCCTAGTTTAAATGATAAAAGCAGCAGGAGCTATGGGATTACAGTGGTTATACTGAGTGACGCGAGCAGTATGAAAGGGGAAGTACAAGGTCATAGAAACCCGGGGGAACTGAAGGTGATGGCATACACGGACGGTATCATGACACTAGGAGCACTGTTATCTTAAATTATAATACCAAAAACGGCTTCATGATGTGACGTCTGATTCTGACTGTATTACCTACCTTAGTTGTGTGTTTTATATGGGTTGAAACGGCCTCGTAAGAAGTAAAACGTAAGATAAATGTTTATGAATAGGACTAAAAAGATTTTATGCAATACTTATAGCATTTTGATAAAGGATTTGTACCTTTTTTCAATTATATCCCGTTTACTTTGCAGAGGAATTCCGATATGAAGCGGTGGCTGTGGTCCACAAGAACCTGGACATCACTAGCGTTCAGGAACTGAGAGGACTCAAGTCTTGTCACACAGGAGT
This sequence comes from Timema californicum, assembly GCA_902141385.1. NCBI lineage: Eukaryota > Metazoa > Arthropoda > Insecta > Phasmatodea > Timematidae > Timema > Timema californicum. Next base: position 28,265 of record CABFOW010004362.1, read on the forward strand.
TGGGAGGAATGTCGGATACAAAATACCCATCACCAAGGTAATATTGACTTGTGTCAAGGCCTCTCCACCAGGTCATGACACAGCAAAACTCTAGTAGGGATCCATACAAGTGTGTTGGTGCAGTCTAGTAGCAAATGATATAGGTTATCCATGGCTTGTAAAGTCTTTTTTTTTCAAACAATCCATTTACCCTGAGAGGTAGCAATCTTATCTTTACCGATTATAGTATGATCCTATCTTATAAACTGCATCATAGTGTTAGCCCATCAAGGAAAGCGTGGTAAATGGAATGTACAATTTATTAGAAAAAAAGTAGTTGAGTTCAGAGATATGTCTATGAAAAAGAAGGAAAAAACATTGTAAAGAAAAGTAAAACCATAAAACTAAAATAATATTTAAAAAAGAACTAAGACAGGAATGCTAATGTAAATAAATGAAAAGGACTTAGTTGCATTCATGAACAATGGAATGGGGAGTAATATGATTAAAGATTAAATCCTAAATCTCTCTCGCATTCAGTGATTAACTTCTTTGTCATGTCTCTCCATCCACCAGGCGATGGAAGTTAATGGGAGGTGGAAAGGGGTGTAGATTATTATATCTCAACCATAATTTTACTTACAAGTATACTAAGAGTATTAAAATTCGATGAGATTCTAACTCTTCAAACACATGACTATTCAACAAATAAAAAAAACTAAGGTTTACAAACTCAAGTATATTTGAATGGTGCATTTCCAAAACGTCGTAAATGCCAAAATTAAAATTTTTCAGGAGAGAGATAAAACTAATTTTCTTCTAATTTAATATCGTCAAAGACATGAAATATTACAATGTAATTTAAAGGAACATAAGAAATGAAGAAAATATGTTAAAATGTATTTATCATTAATGACATATGTTAAAAAATATATCAAACTTCACTTTAGTTCCAAAACGTTGTAAATGCCAACAGAGTTGCAAGTCAAAACATTGTATATACCAGCATTATTGTTGTTGGACAGCTTTTGTCTTAAGAGACAAATTCAGATAAAAAATGATAAATTTAATAATACCTCATAAAAGAATTCAGCTACACCAGCTGAATATACATTGAATTATTCTTTATAAAAAAAAAATTATAATATACCGTAACAATAAAACTGCAAAAGAGAAATTTCAGTACACCATAATGGATAGTAAGCAGTTAATTATTTTTTCAAAGAAAATGTAAAACTTTAATAAAAGTTTGCTATCATTGTCTTTAACCATTTGTTTCTTCAGCACAGAGTTGTCCTGATTGTGCCAACATTGTTTCAAAATAGTGTCAGGCGTCTTGTTCCAGATAAGGAATCATTCTCCTGATATCAGCTTTCTTTTTTTCTGGAATTCCGAAATGTGTTCGAGCTGTAGGTAATTGAATGTTTTTGAAGTCCTCTAATTCAGCACATTAATCCCTTTACACCAACCTGCAAAATCACCAGTTCCTTTTGCCACCATCACTTTACCAAGTTCCTCAGCTGTTGAAATTCCTAACTTATTTGTGTTTAGTTTAGCATGGGCAATAGTTTTGAAATCATAGAACTCTTCAAACACTGTGCATGTGAAAGGTTTGTTTTGGGCTGCACTAGTAATAATGCGAACCAGATCCATCAATGTGTAAGCCTTATTGCAGTCATCGAGAAACGTAAAAAAGTTTATGTCTCTGTCACAGCTGGGAAATGTATGTCCCTTCACTGGGAATTTGTGAACTATTTCAGAAAAATCATTATTGGCTAATAGAACAAGATACATGGCGATAATATACTGATTTTTGTTCTGACCTCCGCAATTGTCAGACCATAAAATGAGCTTCTTCTTTTCACACATACAAACGTCTGTCGTGAGGTATTTGTACAAACAAGAAGTTATTTCCAATGACCCTCTTCCACAAAAATGTTCTGTCCACAAACACACAGTTCCCCTCCCCGTGACAGAGTCGTGAATTCCTAAGTTGCAAGCCGCAAGCTGCTGGGAATAATACATTTCTGTATGAGTGAGTTGAGGGATATACATCTGTTGCTGTAGATCGAAAGCAATAACATAAGCATCAGATGTTGGAGCATTTTTAATGTCAGATGACATTAATTTTGTGGCAGACTCTGCTCGACGGTGGTCTATTTCTTGCTCTATAATAGCTGATTGATCACCTGACTTTATTTTGACAGCAAGGCTGTCACAAGTAGAGCAAGTATCAACCTTGGGTCTTGCAAATGACAAGTTGAATCGGAAAAGGAAAATCTCGTTATACCACTGTCGTGTAACTGGGGGCCTGCCAGGAGGGCATTCAGAACAATACTTCTCCAAAAAAGCACGGTACATCCTGCTTACATTTAAATCTGGGGATAAGAAGAGCTTGTTTGGATATATTTTCCTTGCATAGTGGCTTTCAATGGTGGGAAAGCTCTTAATGTGCTCCACAATTTTATCTGTCCACTCAATGTTATTAAGAGTCCTTCGTGACCCTCCTCTTTGGTCTGAACTATCCATTTTACCAGCCAATATCTTCTCCCCCAACAGTTGAACCCTTCTTGGAGTCACCTCAGTTGGAGAATTTTTCATTTTGACTATCTTCAAAGTTTTTGGAGATACATATTCACTACCCGAATTTCTTTGTTTTTTCACTTTATTTTTAAACCAGTTATCTTCACATCTTTTTTTTTTTAGAAGGTTGACTTACATTAGAACTCATAGCAATAAAAATCAAAATCAAAGAAACAATGAAAAAACGCAGCTCAAATAAACAAGAAACATACACAGAGTTGTTGTCACTAGTCAATATTACAAAGCAACTGGCCTACGTTGCCGCTCGAATTGCACCTTGGCTGTTACAACGTTATGACTTGCACAACAGTTCAACTTAAATTTTCTACCGCTAGGATCAGCACTATCTTGACACGAATATTCCACAGTGTGAAGCATGGCATTTACAACCCATTTCCGTTATAAAACGTATTTCACCTATATGTGGCATTTACAACGTTTTGGAAATGCACCATTCATTTATGATTATAGCACATTACTACCGGTTCAGGTTGTATGCATACATGGTACTCTAATGGAGTATGGATGAGGAAGGAAGCATTTTAGAGGTAATCTACCTGCTTTTGCCTGGAAGGAGAGTGGGAAATCATTAAGTTAAAATCGCCCTCAGTGGACCAGACCGGGATTCAAAACTTGATATTCCTCACATCAAACCAGTCTAGAATGGGAGTAAAGCCTTAGATTGTACGGGTTAATTGAGGGGAAAATGACAACTTTGACACAATAGTCGACCCTGGGACCTTTAACTTTGAGGGCAAATACTTTACAACCGAGATATCCTGGTTCGTCTCATATGTAGGGCCACATTTCACTAGTTGTTCAGTCTTAATTGTGGTAGTTGTGTAAAGTATCGGTCCCTCAGATCTAACCACGATCACAGCCCATGGTGACTCATAAATGACAGTAATAAACTGCCATGCAATTTAATATTTTGTTTGATACATGTGTATCATAAACTGATAAATAATTACTGTCCACATGATCAGATTTAATAGCTGAGTCAAATTAAATAAAGTGAGAAATGACAACACAAAAACTCAAAATTAAGTATTCAGTGTTATTTTTAATGTCAAACACCCCCATTTAAAAATAACCTTGAATTTTATACAAATCAGTCATAAGTAAACCAACATAATTTGAGGGCCAGAATAAAAATCCAAAATACACTTCAAGGTATAGCCATAAAACATCTAAATATAAAGTTTGGAACAAAATTCTTTAGAAATGTTGCTTATCAATAAATGAAAAGACTTGCAAATTCAGGGAATGCTCAGCTAACAACAATGGGTGAAATGTTTCAGCTGACCAAAATGGGAGTGTTGGGCCCGCACAATGACCCCGACCTGACGGCGCGGGAGAACGAGTTGAAGGCCCTCTCTTCCTTTTTCACCAAGGCCTGCTTGGTAGGCAAGTGGTCTGCTGATCCCGCCCACAACACGAGACTCAGTGAGTAGTCGCTAACGTATTCTATACTATATATCAATATTCCTCATATCGTAAACTTCACCTTTGCTTCGGATTAAAAAGTGAACGTTACACACCTTTATTCATTAGTAATAGTTGTTTAATTTTTACTTTTAAACAATATTATTTTATTCCTACATGACTTACAAACTAACTCTTCTTTATACAATACATTCAGCCCCCTAGCCATCAATTCATCATCATGAAAAGGAGAATCCCCAATATCACCCATTACAAATATTTCTGGGATGCTGGAGAACAGAGCCCGGGACCTTTAACTTAATAGAAAGACACACTAAAAACTGGGTTAAGTTGTTTGAAATTATTAACATTAAAAATAATGTTTTGATTTCAATGTGTTTTTGTAGGCTTATCAGATATATTTTTATCCCCCTAATATTGTATCTTTTACTGGTTTCAGAATCTACATATTCCAACTTGTGTGAGCTATGCGAGCATCCAGAGATATGTGACTACCCTGACAAATTTTCAGGCTACGATGGGGCGATCAAGTGTCTAGCGGAGAATGGAGGGGAGGTTGCTTGGACCAAGGTCTATTACGTCAAAAAACACTTCGGGGTGAGTTGAAAACTGTGTCGCAAGTGCAGTGGGTCATATATATTCTACGAATTACTCAAAGAGTGACTTTAACGGTAAATTTCCTATATTTTTTTTCTTTCTAAATAAATGTGGGTGTACTTTTATCTAAATCTAAATTTTTATGATGAGATAATCTAAGTCATGAATAACAATTTTTTATACATAATAGTAAAAAAAAGTGTTAGGCAAGATTATATATTTTTTCTAAGATCATATTCTCTGGTTTTGGCGGGTGACCTGGTGGTCTAGGGGTAAGGTATCAGACTTCTGTGCTGGGGGTCCGGGGTTCAATCCTCGGTCCCGGCACAGATTTATCTGATTAGCAAACCCTTCCTTCACCTCTGACAAGACATCTTGTGAATGTGGGGAATGCCAGGCCTCCAGCGTGGTTCGGAATCCACGTTAAACTGTAGGTCCTCCATTTCATCTCACAATCACCCTACCATCACACATTAGCGTAAGTGTATACAACCTGAACGGGTAGTAAGACGCGGTGCTAATAATAATAATAATAATAATAATAATCTGGTTTTGGCTGTACATCAGGGTTCCCAAAACATACTTAAGTCCTTGACTAATTTTGTACCCTATTTGTGAAATAAATTATTGCAATTTAAAAATTTTCAAACAGTTGTTATGTAGTTTAAAATTAAAATCTGTAAAAATGCACATCATTATAGCCAGCAACATGTGATTTCTCACTCAATAAGGGCTGGTTTCATAGTCACATTTCCCAAGAAAAACATGAACATAGGTTGTATTATTTACCATTTAAATGGAAATTTCTTCCTCTGGGTCTCACTGGAAATTTAGAATAGATTCCCCCGTGAATGCCAAGATAAAAATTGTCAATTTACACAGCGAGATTGTTAAAAGAACGTCACATAGTTTGCAAAGTCTTATACTCTAAGAAAATGTTTGTAAAGCATATTGTTCAACTTAAATACTTGTTGCTATATATGATAAAAGGAGATGTGGGAAACAAATAACATGAAAATGTGTAAATATGAAATATATCACATGCTATTTCCCAAAAATCACTCAACAATGTGAGAAATGTTTCAGCTCCCCATAGGTGGCGTAGCCCCTCAAACCCCAGTGGCCGATGTTCATCCAGAGGATTTTGCCTACCTTTGCCCCGACGGCAGCAAGAAGCCAATAACAGGACCCGCATGCAGATGGGCCGCAAGACCTTGGCAAGGCTTCCTCATCAACAATGACCTTGTCAGGTAAACATGTCTCAATAGACCACAGCAGGAAGTTTTTACATGTGTGCATTTGATTTGAGGGCTTGGCGTAGAATATTGAACTTTTTAACGTATACACTAGATATCAAGTTCTTTAAATTGAAAAATGACACCTGGACACGGAACTTACTTTTGGATTAGTACGCCAAACTAAGCCGAAGGTCCCGGGTTCAATTCCCATATCCAGGTGTCATTTTTCAATTGAAAGAACTTGATATCTATCTAGATGTGGCTATAACCATAACTAACAAATATAATAGCCTTGATATTTAATCCATCATGATAATATATGGATCATAATCATCCATATACACTAGGGTCACGATTACCGGCCTAAAGTGGCAGCATTCTGGGCCAGATAATACAGAATCCAAGCGTAAATAATTTTCAGTATGGGTTTGCCTACTTTTTTTTTAAATTTTCACAGAATATTTAACTTTGTTTTAATATAATTTGACCATTTTCTGATTGCGATGTAACAGAGGAATACAGTTATTATAAGAGACAGTAAGAATTAAACGAGATGAAAAAAAATCTTTACTATACAACACTTTATTTTGGAAATGGAACATCAGCTACAAATCAAGAATAGAAAAATTGATTACCTTATACATTCAGTTAATGTTTTATAGTGGATATGTATAGGTTTGTTTATTTTAAAATGCACTTGTTAACACCGGGAACTGGGCCGGGTGATACAGACGCGTGTATTATCAACTGTCAGAAAAGGCCAAAGTTGCAGTGAGTGGACAAGACGAGGCTGGTACAGTTCCCAGCTCTGTTTCTGTTTGTTAGTTTTAAGAAAAAAAGTTAGGTAATGTAAGACATGGGCTTATACAATCTTGTGTTTAGATTAAGAACTATAATACCACAAATGAAAGTGAACTTGCCTCCAAAGAGAATTAGACCTTGGTGCAGGACGGTGGGGCAGTGGGGGAAGGAGGTCCAGATACCCCCCTCCCCCCTTGTATAGATATTCACACATACATATACAAACTTAAATAAGGTTTAATATTCAAACAGATATTATTCATTTTATATTCCACCACCCAAATAATAATTATTATTTTAATGTTCAGATATAAGGTTCATTTTGTTTTGCTTGATGGATTACACTAGTAGCCTATCTTATAAAATACCCCATGACTAAAAAGTCCAAGGCATGCTTGCTGCCTTTAGGGGTAAATGGAGTCCACATTATTTAAAACCTACCAATAACACTAGCTCTGTCAACATTTAAAATAACAGACTGTTTTTCATACATCCAAATGTTATTGGAAAACAAAAGTTAATTCTTGGAATGTATCAAGTCATTTTTTTTATTAACTGTAAGATTGTTATTTAAAGCATATATACACTCGGCCCCCAATCATCGAAATTTTCTGTACAAACTTTAATGGGCGATAGGAACACTAGAACTTTTTTTTGTTAATTAATGTATGTCCGCAGACATCACCCTTAAGCACTAGAAAGGCTATTTTTTGCTTTTGTTATTCATAACATGTAAATTGTCGGTGAAACATGGGGCATTTCCCAGATTCTGATATGGCTGACAAGTATCTAGCATATGTGGCTGGGGAATCTTTGAAAATGTACTGAAAACAATTGTTCGACAGTGTCAGGCATGCATTACCGTTGGTGGTCGCTCCTTTGAGCAATTGCTTTAGAACTGTTGTTAATAAAAGTATTGTTCAAACTGTCTACCTTTCATTTGTGTACCAACAGTGCCCTTTAGCACCTATGGGTGACATCTGCGGACATACATTAATTAACGAAAAAGGTTTTAGTGTTTTCTATCCCCACTTAAAAGTTTGTACAGAGAACTTCGAATCATCCTGTATCCTGTTATATAGTGAAGTGCAAGGTCAATTTTTAAATGCAAAGTAGAATATATCTACTTTTAATTTTTAAATTACCCACCAAGAAGAGAAAAAGGTTTAAGATAAAAACTAAGTACACTATATTATTTTACACCGACACATTTGAATATTTATCTATGATTACATTACAGATGCAATTTAGCAACTGTATTATTATTTGCATTGCGTCTTGCTACTTGTTCGGTTTATACACTTTAGTTAGTGTTAGCATACTATTTAATAAATTTCCTAAAAATGATATGATTATACAGTATGCTGATGAATGTCATATTTAGTGAAATATAAGTCTTTTCATAATGTATCAAAGTTTTCTTCTTCTTTGTAATTGTTTTAAAGATGTGTAAGTTATCATGGGTGTTGATAAAATGAGATTGTACCTTTGTTTTTGACATTTAAAAGCTTTGTAAATTCCCAATGTTATGTAAAATAATAACATATTACATCAACATCCTACACCCTTAAAATCAGACCAGAGCCATGTTGATAGTTCAATCAACATTTATTGCTTGTGTTACAGTTCTGTGTCAGACCTACGTACCCAGGTATCACTGGCAAATACAGAGGGGGTCGAAAGCAACGCTGATTGGCTCAACAAAGTACTCACCATCAACAATAAAACACTCGCAATTGACAATGAGCAGCCCATTTCACCACAGGCATACCTAGATAAAGGTATTAAAAAAAAATTCTTGTGTATTTCTTTCACCCTGAAGGTAGAGGTCTTACTTTGACAGATTACACTATGATATTGGAATAGTGAAAGATATGCCTGCAACCTTGCAGGGTACCCTTCTTGTTTACCTTGTAAGGTAGAAAGATAAGCCTGCAACCTTGCAGGGTACCCTTCTTAGTTTACCTTGTAAGGTAGAAAGCTTACCTTGCAATGATTACACTATGATATAGGGTCGTAGTGTAATTCATCAAGGTAAGACTGCTACCCACTATGTTAAACGGAGTGTACATGAAGCATAACATATATTTGATGGTAACTTTTACAGAATTTATGGGTCAGAATTAAGGGGGAAATGAACTTCACTTTTTATTACGTTCTTAAACTAAGGTACAATACATATTGTGTTTTTTAGGATTTACGATCATCACATCAAAATTAGCAATTGAGAACAGAAAATTCTTATAATATTTCTCCAACCTGAGGTGTAGTTTTTCTTAAAGCAATCAAAGCGACCTTGGCCGATTTCTTTTAAGCAGGGTAGATCATTCCTTAGGGATGCAGGGGAAGAGACCCCCCCGCAAATCATTGGAGAAAAATTCTTTGTAAAGCCATTAGTCAGAATGGACATGCCATTGGTTTTATGTTTTTTTAGTACAGCGTCTTACTACTTGTCTAGGCTATATCCATATGTACTGATTATTCTAATTTGTTCAGGATTAGGAAGGTTAAATTCAGAGAAAGTTTAGCCACATTTGTGTGGAGGGAGAGTGGAAAACCACCCTTAGTATACCTGACCGGGATTTGAACCTTTACCTTCCCGCCATCTGTAGTTATTCTTCTGTGAGAATGACGTCTTAGATCATGCACCCAATGAAGCGGGTGATCGCATAGATGTGGAAGCGTCACTATAGCTTAAGCAATTCAATAAGAGACATTGTGCAAAGTCATGTCAAGTTTCAAGGAGTGCATACAACAACGAATGTTACAATTCCGCTATGAGGGTGGCCATCTTAAGGATACAGTCTTTAAAAAAAAAAGATTCAAGGGTATGTCAAAAAATTTCACTCTTTTAAGTTCAGTTTGAAGCATTTATTAGTTAAAATAGCAAATATATAGAGTCATTAAATGTGTCAACACTTTCAGCAGCACTCTATTTATTAATTAATTTTAACTTTTTTAAACATTCAATCAAGCAATAAATTACCATTTGGACCTGGAACCTTCAGCATACTCTACCACCTAGATATCCTGGTTAGTCTCATATACAGGGCCATCTATAGACCACATAACACTGTTGAGAAAGGTGGGAGCTCTAATGTTTACATGGTGTTACATGGGGGAGGAGGGTGCGTACACCATAGTATCATGGAACACAAATCTGGTTAAATTACAATGTTGAAAACTAATAATAATGTTTGTTTTCTCTGTTGGTAAACATACTTGTAGACACTTTCTATTCTTAGTAGTATTTGAGTCTCTCTTTTAGTATCACAAAAGCTTCCTAATGAAATAGTGACATTCACACTTTATGTGAAAAGTTATGCAACGCAAGTGTAGATGGGAGGGGCGGCTAAGGGATCACGGTATGTGTCTACTTGGTGTCACGTGGAGAGGAAGGGAGGGTCTACTAAGTTAAGAAAAAAGCGATACATGATTTATGAATGAGCCCAAAATGGTTAAAGTGCCAGCCAATTAGAGCTATCCACTCTCATAGCCGCTTATCTGACTTAAGGTGGGATGGGGAAGAATGAGAGTTGATGTCAGTGTTTTTGAGATATGTATAACAATTGTTTTAGCCAACCTACAAAAAATATTTATCCAGTAAAAAAAATTAGTTTAATTTCTTCCCATAGTAATCTGAACAGTTCTTAAGTATGTCATGCGCATTTGATGAGAAATTTTTTAAACATAGAGAAAAATTCTCAACAAATTCCTGACAGCTCTCACAAATATTCAAGAACTGTTGAAATTACCATGTGAAGAAACTTAAACTCAGTTTTTACTGGAGATATAGTTATAAAAAGTGAAATGTCTAGCCTTTACTTGCATTTCTTAGCCCCCCACCACACACACACACACACACATTAATGTTGTTAAGCGATTATAGCCATTTAATTTGTATTTCGTTTTGTTTGTTGTGTATTTTAGCAAACTACACGGATGTTATCGAGCGCGACTCTGGTGCCCCACACTTCCCCGTCAGGTTCTGCGTCGTCTCAGACGTCGAGAAAGCAAAATGCCAATCACTCAAAGTCTCGGCGTTCTCTCGGGACATCAGACCTGCCTTTGATTGCGTGCAGGAGCAGTCCGTCGAGGACTGTCTCAAGACCATTAGGGATGGGGGTGCTGACGTCATCACACTGGACGGCGGTGAGGTCCACACAGCCGTAACGTAAGTGGAAAGTTACCCTTGGAAGACCTTTTCACCATTGGTTCAAGGTCATTTTGTACTCTAATGACAAGTGACCCAAGAGAACCAACACATTTTTACTCATCCACCTCACAAATATGATTTGGTATTTTTTCACCATGTCTTAGTATCCATTCGGGTTATATGAACAAATCAATCACGCTGATGGGATAAGAATGAGGAAGGTAAAATTTAAAAGGAAATATACCTGCATTTGTAGGAGGGGAGAATGAAAAATAATGTAGGAAAAAACACCCGCCCATGATTCAAATCCTGATCTCCTCGTTACCAGCAATCCAGTACAACACTAGAGTGACGTATTAGACCACACACCAAATTATGTTGATTGGCAGAATATATTTGCAAGGTGGATGAGTATTGAAACGTTGTAGTAACAGCTCAACTGTCAAAAAAAGTAAAGGTTACCTACCACTAACTCCCTGTAACAATGATGATAATTATAGTTTGTAGATAAGATGGCTCTTTACAGTAAAATTGTTTTAGAGATATTAGTAATGATGGGAAATGGATTTTAGACACTTTAATAGTGGTTCTTACCTTTTTTTGTTCATGGCACACTATCCTTTGTAGTGAGCCCTCGTCGCACACCAACATACAAGTTGGCAACACTGCGGTAGACCTTGTCTTACCTGTCAGTTTGCCTTCAGCAATTTGTAGACTTACTGTCTTAACACAAGTTTGTTTGTATTCTGGCACATTTTAAGGTTTAATGTTAGTTACTGACACATGTTATATGCAGTATTGTGTTATTTAAAAAAAACCAAGTTCAGTATGGATAAGTTTATGATTATAAGAAGAAAAGTTGAAGATGAATTAGTTACAAAATGTAACAGTAACAAAAGTGAGGACGAACCAATTCCAATTGTGTGGTGAAAGCAGTACAGAGGTAAGTGTAATCTACTGGAACAATCCATAAGTACCAAGATAGTTATCTAAGATTTGGATTTTCATTCAGTGGACCTGTACCAGAATGTAATTTGTGAAGAAAAACTAACCAAAAAATGTGTGGTACCTGGTAAATTGAAAATAAATTTGAATGCCAAACAGTCACTTAACTGGAAAAAATAAAAACTATTTTGGGTGATTTTTTTTTTCATCAGAAGCAAAACAAGCAAAAGCTATGATTCGTAGAACAACTATTTCTGAAAAATCACAAGTGGCAGTTATAAAATCACTGAAAGAGTAGCCAAAAGTTTTCAACCCCACACTATAGCTGAGGAATCACGGCATGCCTAGTGAATCTCCTATGCCACCCCTTGAGAAACGCTGCATAATGTCTGGTGTTATATTAAGACAGCTTCACAAAACTTGTTCATCGTTGGCATGACGATCTGTGGTGCGTATGTCGAAAAGTTAATAAGTATAATAAGAAATATCATTCAAACTGAAGTTAAGTAAGAGAGCTGGAGGCATTACTTTTCATTCAACCCCCCCCCCCTTTTTTTTTTTTACTAAGCACCGTGTCTTACTACCCATTCAGGTTATACGTTTATGTACTAGTTATGATAAATTTGAGAATAACTTAGTAACAGCTTATCAATAGGGTTCTCAAGAATATGTAGGAAAAAGGCACATAAAAATGACATTTTCATTTTCTTGCAGGCAGTACAACTTGAAACCGATCTTGTCTGAGCAGTATGGGGAGCATGGAGGTCTGTACTACGCGGTGGCTGTTGTGAAGAAATCCTCTAGTTACCAGTCCATCTCGGACCTGAGGGGGGCAAAGTCCTGTCACACCGGTTACGGCAGGACAGCAGGTAGCACCATCAATCAGGCCTTACCCTTTATTTTTCTGTATTAAATAATCTAGGATTTTAATGTGCGTGTTTAGACATTCAATTTCATCAGCGTAATGATTAATTAGTTAAAGACTCTTTACAGAATACTTCACATACACATTAATAATACGACCATACTATTTATACTCGTGCATTCCCTTGGTGTTATAAACAAATACGATTTATATGAACAACTTGGGGACTTCAGCAATGTGCACCCAAGCTCTTAACAAAGATCCTAGTTTTGATTATCTTGTCCAAGCTTAATTTTTAAATTAAGTTGTACTTTGTCACATGTTTCCACCAACTATCACAACCCACCAGAAAAAAAAATGCATATACACATGCAATTAGTAATAATTAATGATACATCTCACAACTTTTATTTAAATAAGTAGACTACCGCAAACTGTTTAACAATAGCTCTTAAATGAATTTATTAAGGTTTATTATCGTGGAATAATTAATATAGAACTGTATACACACACATTAAATGAGTAGGGATAAGGAAGGTAAAATTTAGAGAAAACATCTTTGCATTTTAACATAGATGGTTTAAGAAAAAAAACTCAATATATCCAGCCGGGATTCTAACTCATACCTCCTTGACACCTTCTCACTAGACTGATCACTTTATCCACATGCATACCAATGATTTTTTTAAAATTATTTATCAGTTTTAGAGATATTTGACAATTGAGGTTGTTAGTCCCGGGAATCACACATTTAGTCGACATTGATATTGCCTGTACAATGTTTTCACAAATCTAAAAAAGTTTATATTTCATTCACACTGGGATTAAACCAAGTCTTCAAAGTTTGGTTGATCAGAATTTTGAAGCATAACTCATCAAAATATTATAATTAAGACAAAAAAGGAAATAGTGATAAGTCATTCATATCATGCTTGTCCTAAATGTTCACCACTCTTTCTTACTAATTTTAAATATACACTAGGTTTACCCTGATAGGTAACAATTTCACCTCGACAGATTACACTAAGGTTATCTTATAAACTTCACCCTAGTGGTATAACCCTTCAAGGTAAACTTGATACCTTTCAGGGTAAATAGTGTCTACCTTAAAAGTGATGAGGTAAAAAAACCAACATATTATTGGCTGTTTAATTAAGTCAATGGACAACGTGTAGGCAAATTTCATTTTTTTTAAATTGTTAATATATTATTTGTGGTGAAAAAAATTAGTTTATGATTCTTACAAAATTGTTTTGCTATTTATAAAAAGTGTAGCTAGAAATAAATATGGATCATTTAAAATCAACAGTACAGAAAGTTACCTTTTTTTTATTCATAAAAATGTCTGTTGTTACACGAGTATTATATTTCCAGGATGGAATGTACCTTTGTACACACTGTTAAGCAAGAACCTGATAGAGAAAAATATCTGCCCATACACCAAGGCCGTGTCAGACTTTTTCTCCGGCGGCAGTTGTGTGCCAGGGGTACTTGCCCCTGCTAACAACCCTGGTAATAACAACCCCACCAAGCTGTGTGACTTGTGTGCCGGAAATGTTGATGAAGGTAACAAATGGTCTAATTTTCATAAATAGGCTCATTTAGATAATATAAAAATCATTTGTGGCCTAAAGTGTTATTTTATAGATATTGTTAAATATCAAAAGCCATAGATGCAGATAACAAGACTTGACCTATAAGTATATCAAGGTAGTTTATTTAAATTTTGTAAATGTCAGATAACTACCAAAATCCTCTTATAGCACTGGCACTAAAGATTAGGAAATTAACCCGCTTTGATGGCCATATGGTCTAAGGTGTCACTTTCATATTAGACTAGAATGGCAATGACGGAAAGATCGATGTCTGAATCCCGGCCGCATTGAGGGTGGTTTAAAAAAAAATCCACTATCCCTTTATGCAAACATGGGTACACTTTTTATAAGTTCAACCTCCATCCCTAAATCATTTGTTTATTAGTACATATGCATATAATCTAAACAGGTAGTAAGAGGCGACACTGGGAAAAAAATTGGAAATTAAATATTAAAAAGTCCTAGTATAGCAAACTTAAACCAACATAAAAATATAAGATAATTTATAAGTAAGCTGAGTCATGAACATTCATAAAGGGGCACACTTAACAATGTCAAAAATGGGATTTTTATGAATTTATATAATTCATTATTATTATTATTGGTGTTTAGAGGCCCATCGACACAATGAGGTCATTAGGGCCTTAACATAAAATATATATACAGTCATTATAAAGGTTAAAAACACAATGAAAAATAAAATATGAAAGGAATAGATCTCAATGTGAGAAAAATACCCATTTGTGACACTCCATAGGAGTGCTCAAATGATCTCAGAGTGAAAAACCTGCTAAAAAAAACCCCGCAGGTATATCACTCCATTTAAAAACCAAAACAAACACAATGAAAATATATTTGAGTTAAAAAGACAAAACAAACATACTAAACTATAAAATGATAAAAAGACAAAACAACATATTAAAGTGCACTATAATTCATTACAGGCAGACTACTACTATTAATAATATAATTTATTCTATTTTTTGTTATACCTTTTGTGAATCTAATTTTGGTCTCGCTATTTTCCCTTTAAAATTTACTTTTCATTCAAACGAGAAAGCCTGAGTAGAATTATTTAACAAAAAGTCAACTGAATCGAAAGTGTAATTGTTGATGTTTAGAGCGCCTCCCATTTTTCTCTGTGATACATACACACTAAATCCCAAAACATTATTGATATACAGTATAGTATTAGATTTAAAACAACTTAATAAAATAACTAAATTCAAGTCACAGTCACAAAACTAAACTTATAAACCTTTTAAACACACATATAGTATCAAAATGTAACATTCATGAGTTGGGGATAGCCGGCTTACTGGTCGTCTTCAGTGGCCGAGATGAACAGTTTCATGCACATAACCCTCTATAGCTCCCCGCAGGCCTGATTCTCCGAGTGCTTTAGGTGGTAAGGTACCAACTTATCTTGCCAAAAGGAACTGACACATTCACTTCATGCGCTTGCTAAAACTTCACTACAAATTAAAGATGACTATTAAATTTCAATTTTTACATTTGTTTTATGTAAAGGGATGTTTTTTATTCTTTTTCAAAACCTTTTGTAATAGCTGAGCTTATCCCGCCTATCCTGACGCTTCGCTGCTGGTAATTAGATGGTACAAATTGGAGCACAATGATTCTAATGCCAAAATAATTAGTTAAATTGAGACTTGGCACTGTATTAGATTAAGTTTAAAAATATATTTTGTGCAAACTATTTTTTTTAAATATCTTTATTGTATAGAAAAATTAATTTCTTACATGTCAATAAATGGTCTAACTTGTACCCAACACAAACATTTTAAAGACATAATTAATATGCATCAACAACTAAGTTGCCAAAATATAGAACACAACACATACATTTTAAAATTTGTTTGTACTGTAGCTAATGTAATTTATTTTTCCAAATGTACAGATGGCACCAAAAGTAAATGATATTAAATCATTTACAAGTGAAGTTGGATGCCATATTTTTGATCATGAAATAGACTTCAAATACTTTTTGTTTGAATATAGCTCCAAGTTTATGGGCCATGTGAGCAAAAGTGGTACATTCCAAAAACAAACTAAAAGGATAGAAAATGTGGCCAAATTTTTTGAAATATTTTATTCATAAATGTTTCAAAATATGTTATTCCCATTTTAACTTTAGCTTCATACATATAATAACAATTAACTCAACCCCATTTTTAGTAAACCAATCATGAAATAAAAATAAGTTTTAGTCCTTTTTGTCAAATGATATCCTTAAAAAAGGGTTTAAAAATAACAATAAAAAATATTAGTGGACACCTAAGTAAAGATTAAGACCGGTTGAAATATGCTAATCGGTTCTAAAGTTATAACAAATATATTATTTCTATGTAATAGGAAATATGATATTCCATTAAACTGGTAGTTTAATAAAAAGCAAAATGTTTACTAGTCAGTATTTCACCAATTTTAAAAACATATTTTAATTAATCTCTTTTTTTTTGTTAAGGAAATAAAAATGTAAAACTACATAATTTAACTCTCAGACAAAACAATCTTGTTTATCTTTTCAAAATGCTATTTATGTTTAGCATGTCAAAATATAAATCTGAACAGTGTGGACTTGAAACATTATTATTAAGAAACATAAAATAAATAAAGAGATACACAAGTATATTTGGTGTGTAAAACTTATATTGATGTGGTATAATAATTGTGCTAGGTGACCGCCAGAAATCCCATTGTGCTGCCAACTCTGAAGAAGCATACTACAGCTACACTGGTGCGTTCCGATGCTTGACATCAGGTGGTGATGTTGCTTTTGTAAAGCACACAACAGTGCTTGAGAACACAGGTAAACAAATTACTTCAAACCTAAGTATCACTTCCACTAAATTGACTTTTTATATACTGTAATGAAAATACCTTTTGAATTAGTTATATGTTTTAGTATATTATCTTGAAATATTAATGTATTAAATAATAATATTTAGCACCGCGTCTTACTACCCGTTCGGGTTATATGCTTTAAGTACTAATTACTCTAATGGACTAGGAATTTGAGAAGGTTGAATTAGAGGAAGTGAACCCATATTTGCGTGGAGGGATAGTGGAAAACCATTTAGGAAAAACCACCCCCAGTTCACCCGACCGAGATTCAAACCTCGATCTCCCCGTCCTCAGCAGTCGAGCAGCTCAACACAGCTAACGCGTTAGCCAACTACCCCACCAAGGCGGGTAATGTATTAAATACATTTTTAAAAAAACGCATTGGTTAGCACATAGACACACCCCTCCTGCCTAAATACGTACAATAGGTAATAGTTACTTTTGTTTTAAAAATCACCTAAACAAACGAGTATTTAGTATAATGGCCAAAATATCTTATTTAATGCAATACAAAGCAAGTCTTTGAGATTATAAAATTGTATGAATTCAACATATGTTTCTCATTGTTGAAATATCTATATGAAAATACAATGCAATAAAATTGACCGAATCACCCATAAAAAGTTGAAATCATAAAATAAAATCCTTATTTTTTAGTTACTTTGGTACTGGTACTTAAAGTAAAAATACTAAGCTGTTGTCTATTGATTTAGAACTAAAAATTGCTTTGTCCATTCTCTTGTTTTTAAAACAAAATCAATTTCATGTGTTTATTAGCGCTTGTTACCAATCAATAAGGAACCATATGAGCGAAGTACTAGAATTAACACGTAGTTTAGACATCCCAATTATAGATGTGTTGTATACAGTTTATAATATTCTCATGTGAATATAATTTTATTACAAATATATTCACTTTTCAATGGATTGAACTTGGTGGAAAGCAGAGAAAGCAATATATTGCCCATCTTTATTTGGGAGGCTTATATGATGTTTTTATTATAGTCCATAGTCCATTCATATGGCCTCTCCTCCATGATTGCTAACAATCTCTTCTTTGTGCTATATATTAGCATCTATGTAAGAATTAACAATTCTTCTGTCTAGTCAAAAAAATCTAAAAGCCCAAAAGAGCTATGAAGCTGAAATTTTTCGGGCAGGTAGCTCCTAACCTAAAAACGTGCAGGAATACTTGATGGAAAAAAAATTCCCATGGGCTCCTGAAACAAGGGTGGGAGTTCTAAGAAAAACCAAAGTTGAAAAAATCTCAAAGCCCAGAAGAACTAGGAAGTTGGAATTTTGTAGGCAGGTAGCCCATAACTCCAAAGGATAGAAGCATAATTAATGATAGCAAATTCTCATGGGTATCACCAAAATGAGAAGTTTAAAAAATCCCAAAATATGGAAATAGAGACCTTTCCAATGTCATAGAGCTGATATTTTGTATTCATGCTCTTCCTGTTAAAAAAAAAACCCAACTTAAAATGGGCAGTTTGAAACCTAAAATTATTTAGAGGGAGGAAAGGGTAGGGGAAGCGGGGCAAAATCGGGGAAGGGTTCAAAAAACACAATATGATGTGATACAAATTAAAGGAAACCCCTTGACAGTTTCTTTAATAAATTATATTGTTGGAAAAACTTTTTCATTTAAAATTATAATATAGTTGATGATTTTAATAAAGAGGGAGAGACAGACACTGATAGTTCAGAGTTGATTTTGTTATCCTGACAAACATGTGACGAGACTCTTCAAGAAAGACAAAGAAAGCCCACAATTAACTACGTGGAGGGATGCGCATAATTACCCTTCTGAGGGGTAGCCATTATATTAAGTGACATTATATTTCCCATAGATGGAAATAACAAGGAGAGCTGGGCGTCGAACCTCCGCTCTGAAGACTATGAACTTTTGTGTCCGGACGGAGGTCGCAAGCCAGTCTCACAGTACTCGAGCTGTAATCTAGCTCAAGTTCCTCCTCACATGGTATGTAAAATTATTGTTTTGGCCATTAGCAACTTTTCATTTTATGTACGTGTTCCAAGCCCTAATTCCCATCCAAGATCAGCATTTAATTAAACCATCGGGTAGGGATGATTATATATTATATATATATATATATATATAAATATCTTGGTACTCTAAACCAGGATTCTAGCCCTGACCTCCCATCATTCGCCAACCAGATTAAATAAAACTGAAGCATTTCACGATCTAATTCAAGGTAAAAAAAATATGATAAAGTGCATTTACCAGCATTTGTCTAGAAACGTTGTGTAACACCTTCCTTTGTCATTCTAGCACCTTGACATTTATTCCCTCAAATGAGCAACGTGTTTGTCAACTTAACTAGGGGTCGTGGGTTCAAATTCTGCCATGGCCGAAAAATGTATCAATTGTGAAGTGTGGGTTTCCCTTTTCACAGTGGTGAATTAATGGCTAGGAGCTGGGTGTTGTGTCTGGTCTAGATTTAAGTTAGTTTAAAAGTTGTGTGTTGATATAATCAGTTGGTTCAGAAAGTGCACATTAAATACTTTGAATAAATGAAAAAAATTGTATTTATTAATTGGATAGTAAGCTGAATCCATATACAGGTGGTAAATGTCTTCATCAGCATACCCCTGAAATAGAAACCAGAATTCTCTAGACCTGCAATAGATTACAATAATATAGTAAAGGGGATAGAGTTTTTTTTAGCCGATATGGTAAATGTATACCTAAGGTGGTTTAAATTTAAAAATAACATAATATCCTAATGTGTCTGTCTTTACACACCCTACAGAAGATCGTAGATTATCTATAAGCTGTACCTTTGCACACTTATAGTATAGATCACAAGACAGAACTTAACAAAGCCAGATATTAGATTTTTATTTTAGATAAAAATATAATTTAGTTTGATCTCACTTTAACCACTCTTATGAAATAACTGAAAGAGATATTTATTTATAAACAAAACCTAGCATTCCATGTACTTATCAATTGAAGGTTAGGTTTTGTTAGGTCGGTTAATATCATAACCTGTCGTATACAGAGACTGTGCTATTGACATGTGAGGGGTTGGTTGATAAAAAGTTTTTGGAAATTTAAAGCTTATCTAGCCCCTTTTAGCCTCTATAATATTTTTTTGGCACCACATCTTATCACCTGTTCAGGTCATGCCCATATGGACTAATTATGCCACCGAGTTAAAGAAGAGTAAGGATGAATTTATTGGAAGTGTATCCACATCTGCGTGAAGTAAGAGCGAAATCCATTTAAAAAAATTCTCAGTACACTTGGTCAAGATTCTAACCCTAATCTCCCTGTCATCGTCAGCTTAGCCTAGCGAAAAAATGACACCTTAGACCAAGAAGCCATTGAAATAGGTGTCTAATAACAGAACAGGAAGTTACAACTTCAGTAATGTTAACATATTGTCATCCACAGTGAATGTGTGTGTTTTATTTAAAGTGTTTGGTCCTATTGTATAGTGATCATATCGTGTATAGGCACTAGTTTTAGTGAAGTATGTTTATTGTGTAATTAATGTTTTTTCTAAATGTTCTTTAACTCAAAACAATCCTTTTTTGTTAATTGCTCCCATGTTATTCCGTGTGGTTAAAGTTTTCCGGTAAATCAAGGTAGTCTTGATCCCATTCAAATTTAATTTATCAATATTTTAGTGTACTTAGAACTAGTGCCCTCTTGTTATTGTTGTATTAAACGGGATATTAAAAAACCCAAGTGTTGAGACTACAAGTTATAGCTAAGCAACTAGGTGTACCAATATTCATACTTATAAATTGGTTGTACCATTCCATAGATGGATGGTACAGGCACTGAGCCGATGTTAACTGATATTTTGTTTCCTCATCAGGTTGTGACCAGTCACACCAAGTCTGACACATCAATAGAAACGATAAGACACGCTCTGTTGAGCGCCGCAGACTTGTACTCCAAGAGACCAGACCTCTTCAAATTATTCGGCACTTACCTCACTAAGAAGGATCTGCTCTTTAAGGTAATGTAGACTTCAACTACCCTGAAAGATAGCAGTTATTACCTTACATGATTCCTCTTTGGCCATATCTTATAAGTCGGACCATAGTGGATCCATTCGAGATAAGTTTGTTACCATTCAGATTAAATTAAATGTACACAAGATAAAACTTAAAAATTATGTCAATTGCATGTAATTTGTGTGTGTATATGTATGTATGTATGTGTATATACACACACACACACACACACAAATGTACAATTAATACACACAACTAATTACAACTTTTTTGTTCGTTTAAGCTTGAATATGTTTAAGTGAGTTTTTGATCAAATTTATAAAAAAAATTACAAGATACTGTTAGTCATTTTGTGTTCTCTGGATTGACACATTTTTGTGGAACCTTGTCTATTATTTGCATTATTACTTGAAATGTTCAGGTTTATTGATTTTTTTTATTAACAACTTATTAGCAGAAACTATATTAAATACATGCATTAAAGATATTTTATAACAATGGTACTGTGGACCGATGAAGTTTGTTTTATACGTGATGGTATGACTAACTCTCACAACAACCACCTGTGGGCACCTGCTAACCCGAACATCCCTCGAGTTTGTGCCTATCAACAGCGATTCAACATCAATGTCTGGGCCAATATTGTTGGGGATACAATTGTGGGCCCCTATTTTCTACCGGAGTGGCTGAATTCACAGTAATACCATTTCTTCATTGCCACCATCTTATCTCACCTCCTTGAGGACGTCCTATTGCCTGTGCACCAGGATATGTAGTTTCAGTGTGACGGTGCCCCAGCTCACTATGCGATAGATGTAGAGAGTATAAATATATAATATTTATCATTAATATGAAAGGTTAATACAAAGACAATATCAACGTTAAATATAGACTTACATTTGAAAATTTGCAAGCGAAAATGAATAACCTTATTTTAACCATCACTTTCCACAAGGAACTTGCTTGTTAAATAGCCCCTAGTAAAAAAATATTTACAAATTTATATCTATCTCCACCATATGCATATATGTAAATAAATAATTATTTGAAAAAGTGAGTCCTCAAGACTTCCATTATAAGTCATTAAAAATACTTCAATTCATATTACCATTTTAGAAGAAAACATATTCAGTTAAAATAGATAATATAATGAAAATACTAGATAACTCGCAAGAGTAATTTCAAACAACAAGATTAACTTTCCCATTATTGTAAACGAAAGAGTGAAAAATTATTAAATAAATCTTCACTAACAAACCACAAAATTAGACCTTATTGCCATGATTTCTTTCGTCTAAACTTATCTATCAAGTCAAAAAGTAATATACCAAAAAATTTAGACATATATCGATCTCAACAAAAAACCTAAGTCTCAATATCATGTTCTTTGAGTAACTTCAAACTTTAGTCTATGATCCCAACGACTATTAATATATCCATACAAAATTAATAAATAAAGGGCCAAAAAGGGAATTTAGAAAAAGGTTACAAAACAAACAAAAATATAACTAAGCCGAAAATAAATTTGTTCTTACATTTTAGATAATTGTAGCAACGGCTACGTACTCCTCAATCTAAAGCCAAATCCAAGAGTGCCGGACATGTTGCTATACCAGCATTATATATGCTTGAAAACCTAGAGAAACATGGAAGGAGAGGATCGAGGCGGGGAAACATATTAGGATCAAAAAGGGGGAAATACGCATGACAAACTTGACTTCAATAACAAACCCCAAAGAACTGAAATGTTCTGGGCTAGATTGGAACAGGCATCACTTCCCTTCTTAAGTTCTTAGGAAAGTTTCGATATGTATGGAACTCTAGTGGGCGCCGTTTGAACCTAGGTGGGCTTGGTCAGTCCATCACGCGGCGTGGTTATGCTCGGTTGTGTTCTCGTCTCGCCGAACTGTTGTCAAGAGACGCTGGGATGGTGAAATGGAGTATCTTATTTAATTGTAGCCAAATGCTACAAGACAACATCTATCCCCGCAAGTGGATTGGGTGTGGGGGGAAAGTGGATTGGGCGTAGGGGGGCAAGTGGAATGGGCCTAGGGAGCCTGTGGAATGGCCACCGAGGTCATCAAACCTCACACCACTAGATTTATTTCTGTGGGGTCACCTAAAATCACTGGTTTACCTACAAGATGACCTGCCGCAGTCAACTGAGGACATCATCGCATGGTTACATGCTGCTATCACCACGGATGACGTTCTCATGCTACGCCACATGCATAAAACATGCAGAAAAATGCATTGCTATGCGCAGAGAAAACTTTGAACACCTATTGTTAAGGTTCGACAATATTAAAGCTGATGTAAAGTGCTGTGCTTAAAGTGGACTAAAGTATTTGTCTCTATTTTCACATCACTTTTCTAGAAAACTAAGGGCCTAATGCATTTTTACCAAAGAGTAGTTTCTATTTAGCTTAGGCCAGAGAATTGTGTGGTACAGTTTGTATCCATGAATTTACGGACACACACAATCAGAAACAAATATTTATCACCTGAAGTTTTTGTTATTTTACTCTTATATATAAAAATCATATGCATTCCTTCAATATTTAGATGAACCTTAATTTTTCATTATCTCTGAAATAGATATAAGAAGATTCGATACAAATAAAATAAATAAAATGCTAAAATAGTGTATATCTAAGAAATATTTTTATTACAGAATTCAATTTAATAACAATAGGGCCTTCTTTATCAGTAGGTAAGTTATTCATCACTTCATTTAGAATCAATAGCAGTCTGATTCCTCTAAAAAGGTATACAAACCTTTTTATAACTTTAAATTCTTTGCACACAAGATATAAATAAAAGGTGAATTTATTTGTGCAATGTGCAAAAAAAAAACTTAGTAAAAAAAACAAGATTGTACACCGGTGTAAATATATCATTGATTTGATTTATTTTTGGATGAAAGAATAAAGTAAATAAAACCCATATGAAATAAATATTTTAGTTAGAATAGTAAATGGATTTTTGTTATAATCAAAAAGTAATCCTAGAAATGATTTATTTCACATGTGTGTGTGTATGTTTGTCAGAACTCTGCAACAAGCTTAAAGGCAGTGGAAGGCGAAACTCCGGTGAAGCAAAGGTACTTTGAGATGTTGCAGTTGATAAAGACGTGTGATCATGCCACAGGAGGGAATTAGGATACATCCAAGATTACACTATAAATAAGACTGCATTGAAAAATGTATAAAATCAAATTTCGAGAACTGAAAATGTAATTGTTAGGTTCAAAATGTAAGCAAATATTTGTATTAGAATGACCAATAAAATAAATAATTAATTAAAATTGTTATATTTATTACTCATTTAGTTTATTTGTAGCTTCAAATAATTAAAACAAATATCCACTTGGGATTAAAAATGTACTAAAATCTATCAAAATAAATCTCAATTTGAGTGACTGAAAATCTAACTCAAATGGTACTAAACAAATGGCTAACATATAAAACATAATACACAAATATTTCCATAACACTGTTACGAGACATATAACATTATTTTGTAAGATATTAAGCCCGTCGACATAGAGTAGTTATCAGGGCCTTAAACAAGAATAAGAACATGGTAAAATCCCAATAGTGGAAAGTCATGGTAAATAATTTACCCACTGGGATAGATAAGCAGACGAAAGCAATGGAATAAAATGACATACACAAATAGTAAAATTTGTGCTAAAATATTAAAACTAAGTCTCAGTAGGAAATAAAGTATGTATGAGACACTCAGTGGAAGTGTAACTCTGATGGACTATTAGTCTGGTTTGGGGTGACAAGAACTGTTAAAAGAAACCAAAGTTGTATACAATACATTAAAAATACAGAACAAACATATTAAAATATAATACGTTAAAAGGACAAAACAGCCATATTTAAATATAATATGTCTGCACGTACTAGCATTATATCCACCAAGAAACACTACTAGAGGCAAAAAAAACCAATCAACTGCAGTCTACTCACCGTGGCCCATTCGTGCATACGTCATTCTCCTAGATCTTCTTATGTCAATGCACAATTGACTCTCTCTGACTGGGCCTTCTCAAACAACAATAAATAATCTCTATCTACTTCTCTGAATTTCTGCTCATTGCACATTCCATCCCTCCATCCCAACTTTACACCTTGTGTGATGGTTCTCGGAATTGGTTGGTCGGCTCCTCCCTTTCAGCTGTCTTAGTCATGTGCTAAGTTTGAAGCATATAAAACAAGGTACCTGGTCTGAATAAAAAGGACTCCATATTATATCGTACTTGAACACTGACCTGATCTTTGTTTATTGCCGGAGGACAAGCCGCTCTACCATTCGTTGATCAAGATCAGAACTATGGTGGACTTAGCAGTTGCCAGGGACAGACTAGGACTATAGAACCCCACCACTTCAAGGATGATATATTGGCCTGTATTTTAAATATGTTTACAACATGCTGCAGGCCTAGGTGTTCATTTCGTAACTGTTCTTCTTTGGTAACAGCATATTTGTGATGTTGAAGAGTTTAGTATTGATTTAATTTCAAGAGTCATATTGTTCAACCTTAAACTTTATTTCAATATGTTGCTTAATGGCTTAATCTTTGCATAATAATGTTTGTTGGAAGAATGTTCATGATAATGAAGAGAGTTTATTAATGCTTTAATATCAAGAGTCGTAGTGCTCAACCTTAACGTTATTCTAATATGTCACATTACGTTGGTGTATTCAGAGTAAAATTATGTTTGTTATGGTGAGGACAGCAAAGTGAAACTTTGTTTTGAATTATATCACTCTGCCTCCTAGTTATCTTACACAGCGCCCAGATCTAGTATCTAGGGTTAACTTGTATATTGTTTGTGACCTAATTGGGTCATTTGTTCTGGGCTTGTTTGTTTGTCTCTTATCAAGGCCTTACTCTTTCATGGTAACCAACCTATGGCTCTCTGTTGCGGCCAGGCATGGCTAGAGTGTTTGGTTAATTTAACTTAAAGTAGACAGCATCCTTAAGATGCTGGTGTACCGATCACCACTTCTTATAGCTACGGCTACAATAGCCTCAAAGAGGGTGGACGGAAACTATAAGGAATGTAATATTACAAAAAATATAAACATTTGCAAGTTTAAGAAAAATTTGAATAATCTATTCAAGGCAAAACAACAGAGGTAAATGAAAAATACATGGCCTCACAATGCAAGCTGAAGAGTGTTGAAAAACATATAAATATGGCTGAGACTGCTCTTGCGCAGTATATTTGAGAATATATTTCACAATTTCAAAGTAAATTATTCATTTATAAGAATTAGTCTGGAAGAGACCCAATAACAATCAAAAATCGTTAGTATAGTAATAAAGAGCTTAAAGAGCCTCTTTTAAACGGTTACCAAAGCGATTGAATCACCATTGTGAATTCTGACCAAACAAATAGTTTAAACCATTATTAAACTTTTGAATCGTTACTATAATAATAAAGAGCTTAAGGAGCCTCTTTTAAACAGTTAACAACGCACCTGAATCAACATTGTGAATTCAGAATAAACAAATTTAAATATCAATTCTGATATTTGTAAAATACACAAAGGTTTGACTTCCCGACATAACTCAAACTTCTGTGGGACTATTACTTCCATCATCTTAATCAAGAAGATTCCGAAATATTAACATTTAACATTATAATAGAAAACAAAGTAATATTAAACTAGAATACTTGTAATTTCTCACTAAAAGAATTGGTAAATGTTTTAATACTTATAAACCAACAAAAATTAATTACTTTAATATTTCCTTCAAAGAAAATACATATACAAAATATTACCTATAAGAGAAATATCAAATTTTAAAGTTCAAACAATTATTGGTAACCACAAGAGCAATAAAAATTATATTTAAAATATATTCCAAGCTAGAAACAATCAAAAGTGGCTTCTATTATCATTTATAAAGATTACAAAGAGACTAGCGCCCAAACGGCAAAAGAAAACATTAAGTGTTTCATAAACAAATTTACTTGGGATAAATTACAGACGCCTACAATGAACGATTTCAATTACATAATTAATCTAAGTGTTCAAAACACTCAAACCCATTAGAGGTCATTTAAATTTTAAATAATCATTAAAATATATAAAGTTTATATATTGTCATCCTGGAGTAATTACATCCAAGTCCAGACAAGGACCTCTCGTCGGATATAATAGTCCAATATGCTAGCTGATTATTTCCAAGTCCAGAAAAGGATTTCTCGTGGTAGTGTCGGATGTAAGAGTCAACCATATTTGCTGAGTTCCCTCGTTGTATAGGTCTAGTTGAGGGGTAAAGAGGTGGGAGTTTTCATATTAAAATTACAACGCCACACGGCTAATACGTGCTAACAGCACTCTCTTGTTAGCGGTTGCCAAACTTATTGGGTTAGTTGTAGTTCAATATTGTGAGTGGGCCAATCAGTGCATTTCTGGATCCCTCTATTGGAACATGTTGTTGCTGCATCATTCATAGCTTGTTAGGACTTATCTTAATTTTATAATTTGGTGTGAACAGGTTGGTCATGGACTTGTGTTAAGCCAGAAGATACAATGTATGAGTAAAGCACACATATTAGACATAGTAAGTTTTGTAATCTTAGATATTGCAGGATGTCTATATGTATTGGATTATTTGTGGCGGGTAGAACTAATGTAGCATTATTATACCTTTCTACAAAGTTTTTATTGTAGCCTTTATGTGACTTGTTCTGATAGTAACTGCTGCTTGGGATATTCCTAGTTGGGATATAGCCCAAATTTGTTTATTGAAACAAGCTAATTGCCCACAGCCTAAGTCTCGACTAGAGATGTGAAAAAAGTATCAATACTTTACTAATATCGTTTATTTCCTTTCGATACTAGTATTTTTTTACGCAATTTTTTCCCCAATACCTTTACTGATAATAGTACTCACACTCCAGTATCGAATCGGTATTGAAAGAAATAACATTTTTTATTATCTTCACTCATGCCGAGATTAAATGTTTATTAGGGTGTATTGTGGAAGAAGTACAAATGGCACAATTTCTCAATTCTCACTCATTTTCTGCAAATATAGCATTCAATCTCTTTTAATTCATCATAATTTATAGCTGTTATTTAATGTTTATTTATCAATAAAGTGCCTGACCATTTGAAAGTACGAGTGGAGACTAGTCTACTACCCCTTCCTTTATCAATGAGCATAGTCATTACAAACTAAACAAAAGAGGCTTTTGTTTAACTCAACGAGCTCACAAGTTGCTTTAAGCAGCCAAAGCAGAAAAGTTTATGTGCAGATGAAGCAGGGCAGGCCATTCTTCTATTGATTGTCAATAGTTAATAATCTTCATGAGTTTTTTTTGTCCCGCGTCTTACTAACTGTTCAGGTTATACACCTATGTACTAATCACACTAATAGGCTAGGGATTAGTTAGGCTTAATTTATAGGCAATGCACCCATATTTGCGTGGAAAGCGTTTGAGGAAAACCACCCTCAGTGCACCCGACCGGAATCGAACTCTGGTCGCCCCGTATTCAGGAGTCTGGTCCAATGAGATTAGCGCGTTAGATCACGTGGCCACAGAAGTGAGTAAGAGATTATTATTACTAGATTAAAAAAATATTTTTCCAGATTAAAATTTCGATACCGATATTTTTCATCCGATACTTTTAATGAGTAGAGTATCGAGACTTCCCTACACCTTTAATAGCTAGATCATTTAGTTTACTTACGAAACGAAGTGTGTGTATTTTTCTGCACTAATTAACTTCATCTTAGCCTAATCTTTTCTCTTTTGTAAATAGTTACGTTGTTTTCCTTTACTAAGGTAAATGTTTCATGTAGTATAACATAATAAGTAGGCTTGCTCTCCGAGGAGTTACTGTTCTAAGTACTGTTATAAATTGGTGGATCGGTCCGCCAAAGATCTAATAACTATAATATGTACTTTGTTCAATATCTGTTACTTGACATTTCCAAGTTTATACTTTGTGACATGAGATAGTATTGTTCTTTTTCATTAATTAGCTAAAGTATATGTACACAGACCATAGTTACACTTACCGTGTGTACAACTAAACTTAATTCCTCAATTTGTCACCAATAAAATATGATTATATAAAATTACCCTAATTCTGTTTGTTCGTGCTGTATTTACCGCTCTATTTATTACATGCACTTTTGATTAGCTTTTCATTAGCCTAGTCAATAGTTCAATACGTTAAAAGGACAAAAACATATTAAAATATATGTTAAAACAAACAAAACAAACCCCGCCAGGGAACACTGCCTTTACGTAGGTCCATCAGACCGGGCGGCCGGGATTGAGGCTCCAATGAAGCTGAGGGCTATGCTGGCGGTAGTGTAGCTACTGGTGGGGTCTCCCATGCCAGACAGGCCTCGGCCGAGGAGTGAGACTAAACGTGTTCCAATCCAACCCTAAGGTGTTATGCGATCCG
>CABFOW010004363.1:0-57777 GCA_902141385.1 Timema californicum
CCCTTTCCAATGGTTGTACGGTTTTACATTTATAAGTAAAATCTTTTATGAACGTAAACTTTAAAATATGTTTAACCTCTTTCAATAAGTGTAAACGTAAACTCACTCTCAAAGCAGATGAAACCATGTACAGAACATTTCCTCTCCCTTCCATGGCAGAAAGACGATATGATGAAGGAAAAAAAAATTGGAAAAGGATGAGGGTATAGATAAAAAAAAACTTTCGCCGGCTCATTATAATTAATAGGAAACGAGATATAGAAGAACCTAATCCAAGTATATCGAGCAAGACTTACTTCTCGGGTAAAAATACCCTTAAGGAAGTTGTGGGAAATAAAAGGAAGGAAATGTCATGCTTGGTAAATGAAGGGGCGGTTAATGATGAGGTTGCTCGGGTGAAAGGTTTTAGTTATTACTTTTTGGACGGGAAAAAACGTGCTTTGAATGGTTTTCGGTAAAATGTTTCCTTGGAAGGACAAACTCAAGCGTTTGAGGTTCACTTTTTGTTATTTTATTTGAACACAAAAGAAATGGTAATGTTCGTGTAGTAATTGATCATTATATACTATTAGCAGATTATTAAAATAATTGAATGCTTTTTTTCTTAAAAAAATAGTGTGTATAATTAATGAATTTAAAAATATTCATTTTACCCATGTTGCGAAACAGCGCATATTCTAAAACATACTCTACATAAAAAATTCATAATTTAGTGCCAAAAATCAAACACTATATATAGTACCATTTCTACCCATCGTTACTAATAGTGTAGATCTATTATTACTGACATAACTATTGTAGTTTTTTATTACTAAACTTAACTCTTTAGTGTGATAATTACATTATTATAAAAGTAATATTGTTATTTTTCTATTAAAAACTATCTTTCATACCACTATACAGTACATTCTGACTACCCTGAAGGTACAAGTCTTAATTTAACTGATTTATCTTTGTTTCTCCTTTATGATTGGCACTATATATTTTGTAAACACTCATATAGTAAGTTTAGTATACACTAATAACTTGGTGCACTCCACAAAGTGTATAATTCCAGTTTTATTTCATTATGTTATTCTCTCTTCTCAAAATTGAAGGACTGTTTATATGTTTTAATCATAATTTTGTATAATTTCTAAAACCATTTGGCGATATTACAATTTCAAATAAAATCCTTATTAATTGATATGCACCATAAGTCTCTCTTTTTGTGAACTAAGATAATAAATGTTGAGAATGTTTATCGTACCACTCTACCATTTATGAACGTACTATCAAGAAGTACAGAAGTTCATTTTTTGATATGATTGATAACGCAAAATCAACTACTTGCAGTAATTAGAACTACAATCTATCTATTACGCCAAAAAAAATTCTTATAACCATAAATCAGTCAAATTATTGTATTATTTATATCTTTTTTAATTTAAGCATTAGTTTGAACTCTTTTTAATTGCCACTTATCATCATAACTATCATAGATAATGGAGAGGATACAATAAGTTAATAGGCCACTAATTCTGAATATCTTTCTATACATTCGTAGAAGTTATGAACTATAGTGGTGAGAGCTTGAAATAGTGTTTTGCATCAACTGTAATGCATCAAATGTAACGGTGAATGTTAATGCGCTCTCTCCCCTGTTTATCTCAAGTTCCAAACTTTTCAAAGTTTTAAAAAGTTCTGAAGGTGTGTTTTATTCCATTTTACACATTATATATCTTTTTATAATTATTATAAACTAGTGAACATTATAAAGGAGGTTTCAAAGTATGTTACTATGTTTCAATTATTTCGTTTTCCTTGAACACGTTAGATACGTTATTGTTTCAAGGTGGCATGTATACAAATAAAGAATACCCTGTGAGATTTCTTACAGAATATAATTAATAATCTTATGAATATTTTCTTTCTTTCTTTTTTTATTAAATAAGCTTCAATGAACACAAGGTCTAACGTGCTACTCTCGCAGTACACTAGATTGCAAATGATGGGAAGATTGAGGTTTGACTCTCTGTCAGGTGTTGTGAGGGTTATTTCCCAAAATGTCATTCCACTTTTCCTCCACGCAAATTTGGGTACACATTATTTCTAAATATAAAAATTCCAAATCCTTAAAACCACTAGCGTAGTTAATACATAAGTGTGTAGCCCTAATGGGTAGTAAGATGCGGTGCCAAAAGTAATAGTAAGACGACAGGTAACTGAAATCAAAGGAATATATGTAATGCAGATTCCATGGCAGAGACAATAAAACAGGTCAAAGAAAATAAGGCTAGGTTTGGAAGTAAACAAAGGTGTTTATAAAAAACATTATTTTAGTTAGTACAAACTATTCGGGAAGCAAAGGAGGTATTTAAAATAAAACTTGGCAGAAAAAATGTACTGCCTCCACAGTTAAATGAGGAACTAATTAAATATCTTCTAACAATGCAAAAAAAAAAAAGTTTTACTTGGTGAAATGTGCGTAAAAATAGGGCGTAAATTGAACATCCATTATTAAATTTCTAACATAAAATCTACAACCCCATTATTTCCATAAAAGAATAGGGTTCAACGAGCAGAACGTTAACAAATTTTTTCAATTGTCAAATTAATAATTTATAATAACATGGCTACTAGGTGGCAGAATATCTAACGTGGATAAAACAAAGTAAATACCCACATGTCATTCCATCCAAGGGAAAATACTAAGTTGCCACCATATCTTCATTTGAGCGAGGTTCTCTTGCGATGGTTGTTATTTGGATGAGCGCAGATGGTGGGACTTTTGTTTCGCCCATGATTAATTTCTCTCGAAAAAAATATGAAACTGTAGCTGATGATATGTGCTCAACTGGTTAACATTGCTGTCTGTCAACCTTAAGAAAGGATACAGATAAATCTATCCACTAAGTGGTTTAATATATTTTTGGGAAAAGTAAGTCCAACTCCAGAATCTCCTATGCTTTGCTTTCAAACGGGAATTACAGCCTTTATAGAAATATGGCCTTAATAAATCTGGCCCGTGAAAACCATGTTTGCATTCTTTGTCTCTACCCGCATACTTTTCCCATAATACATTCTCTAAAAATGTCTTTATTAGTTAAATGAATGCCTATTATATAGAGGATATTCGTCTTTGTATTAGAGAAAACGGCCAAAACGTAATGAATTTTGGCATAGCTGAACTTTTCAGTAAAACTTATTTTAAATTTCAAACCAGAGATATAGCTGTAGAATAGGGACTCGGTATCATGGGTATTTAACCTTCAAATCCAAATATTTTTGATGTTTTTCAATTGATTTCAGAACACATAGAGGAGAATTTGGAAAAGCAACCAACGCCTGTTTCTACGACTATCCCAGTCAGTCAGCACAACGGTGACTAGTTACATGGCCTCTACCATCTCATCAGAAACATCTACATCAATTATTCTTATCTCTACTCATCAAATTGTTCCAATCTCAACAATTTAAAGAGTCGGGGAACATGAGACCGTGAATTTATAAAGTTCGCTACATTAACATCATCTCCTAATAAACAGTATTACGAACAATTTGTAAAGCAGAAGAATGAAAACGACTCTCAAAGTTCAGGGTAAAAGAAGAAAATAAACCTCGTCAAAGGGGAAGTAGATTCTAAAAACCTCAATTGCTTCTAATCCTCCAGCATCATCAAATGAACCCAAATAATCAGATATGAACAATGGCGAATTTGAGTCGCAGAGATTATTCTAACAAATGTATTATTTCATAATAAAATCTTCCTTTCGATAAAGCTCCAGAACGCATACTTTACACGGGGAAATTTTCCAACGACACACCACATGGGGAGAAATGGATAGATGGCTAGAGGTGTCATTTGTGGACTAATAACGAATTCATTGCCATTTAAAAGGAAGTTTATGTTTGTGATTATTGCAAAGAATAAAATAGTGCTACTTATCTATTCTAATTATATGTACAGTAGTAAAATAAATTATGATTTTTCTTGTAGCCTGCCATTGGCCTAGTTATTGGAATAGTTATTTCCATTGTTATTCTATATTTCTAACTAATTTCATGTATCGAAGTTAAATTCATTTTTTAGAAATAATTAAAAACTATTTTTTATTTTTATTTATTTATTTTTTGAATTAATTAATCATTATGACTTATGGAATTGTTCAAAAAACTTATGTACAGTTATTGTTGTGTTCTTAACATCAAACGCCGGCACTGGAACAAAATAACAAGGGTATTGTGTATTGTTATCTTCTCCTAATAACTAAGCTGTCCTTTAATTTTAAATGTTTCTAATCTACTTAACTCCTTGTTTCATTATATTTTAACGCGAGTGTTGGACTGTCAGACCACCAATGTTTAAGACCAAATAGAGCATTAAGACTTAAATCCGTGTGTTGTTAACAATTTGGTCCAACTAAAAAATAAACAGTGCGACATCTTGGTTAAGCTGGAAGATTTTTTAAACATGGATATACGTATCCCAGGGTCAATCTCCAGCATCGTTTATTTTGTTTTTATGTATGATATTGTAGTTTAGCCCTTAAAAATGATTAAATAATGGTTGGGGTTTGGATGCTGTGTATGCTGTAGATATAAGATAGTTTATAGAACGTCGATGATATAACTAGCTTAACTTAAGAAGTTTCACGTTAAATACCTCAAATAATAATAATAGTACATTAATTAATAATAAACAAAACATTTGAACTTGATCGATAATTAGTTAAAATTATTTTGAACAAATTTATTGTTGATTAAAAACAGCTCACCAAATATTTAGAAAGCATCCTTGTGATATATATTTAGATATTATGAAATATGTTATTTTCCTAGTTTTAATTTTTTACTTTGTACAAAATGGTTTATCCGTTATTCACAATAGAAATATATGAAGTAGCTCTGGTATTTTTAGTCAATAGAATAAACCACAGGGAATTATAACCAAAGCTTAAATTATATTTAAATATTAATCCTTTGTTGGTTAGGACTGTGAACCAAAAAGAAAAAGTAGTCTGACTAATTCACAATATAAAAAAAAAATATAATCTTAACATGTTTTAAAAGCTGACAGTTCTCTTTAATATCAATTTATAACCTATCTACACACAATACTTTGAACTCTTGCCTTTTGGTGTTAATAAAAATGAATTAAGAGTATCACAGCTTAAATAATTTGTTATTAAAGGGTTGTAATTAAATCAAATCACAGCAAAATTTTACAACATACACGCCGTTCTAGCTATATTTGCCATTTGGTCCTATTTGACTTTCTATATTTTCTTAACATTTATTCTCTTTACTCTAAAGTAATAACCTTTTAGCCTCTTTTCTCCTACTGCCCTAATTACCCTTTCCACAACTTTTACTATTTTTACCGCTTTTATCATTACTACCTTTTTACCCTCTTTACCCTTTCCACCCGTTTATGCGTTTGATCCCCATTAACCTTCTTACTATTTTATATATAATTTGCCCTTTTTAGCCCTTTTACGATTTTAAAATCTTTTCCACGATTCT
This sequence comes from Timema californicum, assembly GCA_902141385.1. Taxonomy (NCBI): domain Eukaryota; kingdom Metazoa; phylum Arthropoda; class Insecta; order Phasmatodea; family Timematidae; genus Timema; species Timema californicum. The sequence goes on from CABFOW010004363.1 coordinate 5,506, forward strand.
ATTTCTTTTTCCCCCTTTAACTTTTATGTCATTTTAATTCTTTTATGATATACTTTATGACCTTTTTACCATTTTTAATTTTTTTGCTATTTTTATAATTTTGGTTCTACTGTAACATTTTAGCCCTTTTGGATTTTGTTGACATTTTGGTTCCTTATTATCATTATTGTAATTTTAGCCCTTTTTGTCTTATTACCCTTATACTGTATTTACCATTATTACCATTGTGAGATGTTTGGGACCTTTACACCTTTTTACTTTAATAACCTACCTTAGCCGCAAAGAAATATTTTAACGTAAAATAATTAAGATGGTGTAAAAAGTGGAAACAGTAAATTGTAAAAAGATATAGTGGTGGTTATAAATATTTAAAGTTAAAAATGTAAAGAAAAAAAGGGTGAAAATTTGAATTTTAAAATACCAGCTTCCATAATGCTGTATTAAATGTAGTAGTAAAGCCTTCTCGCGGCGTTAGTATTTCCCTTTTTTTCTGTTTTTAATTAATTTAAAGAATTATAATCAAAATCCCAAATTCCAGTTGAGAGGTGCGTATATTCATTTACAGGTGCTATTAATATTGAATCTTCAGACCCCTGCCTAAGATAAATATCTCACAACAATCATGCCAAACCAAAAGACACATTCTTAATTTTATTATTAGAAGATATAAGATAATATATTGTGTATTCAAAAGTTATTGTGTGCCATATATTTATTTCTGCCTACTGGCAAACTTAACTTTTTTTTTATAATACACATAGCTACGTAAATTTAAAAATAATGTTGGTGTATAATTTATCTTTGTCATTAATTCCTAAAAAGGTCATTACTCACCACAACTTGTATATATATAGTTTGGTAAATGTCATGACTGTTTTATATCCCCTATTATGTGTTTGTAAAGTATTTCATATAACTTTGAAATATTATTATTATTATTATTATTATTATTAGCACCGCGTCTTACTACCCGTTCGAGTTATACGCACTTACGCTAATGTGTAATGGTAGGGTGATTGTGAGATGAAATGAAGGACCTACAGTTTAACGTGGAATCCGAACCACGGTGGAGGCCTGGCATTCCTCACATTCACAAGATGTATTGTCAGAGGTGAAGGAAGGGTTTAGTAATCAGATAAATCTTTGCTGGGACCGAGGATTGAACCCCGGCCGCCAGCATAGAAGTCTGACACCTTACCCCTAGACCGCCAGGTCACCCAACTTTGAAATAATCAACATAATATCAGCAGTAATAAAATTCAAATATTTATAATAATCTTAAAACTTTTGAATGAAAGTTATTTCGTATCTCAAATAGCTACGGAGATGCGATACAAATTAAAGTTATCCTTATATATAAACCATATTTCCAGTAAAATAAGAAGTGTCCATTTCTTTTTAAGGGAAACCAGTGCCTAAGTACGAATTTAAATGAAACCCACAAAACAGAGTTTTCCCTTTTTGACCATAAGTATGTTACCCTTAATTCTAGTTTCGGGTATATAACTCAACAAATTCCTCTGGAAATCTTATAAAAATACTTTATTCCAAGTTCTGATCGAATGTTTTTTATTTATCCCGAGGTATGGATACACAGACAAACGTCATTTCAAAAAACACATTTAGGGTTCAAGGTGTCATAAAACGTCTCCCCATCAAAATCTCGAGCTATATTCTTTATTTACGATCACAATTCTCCCTCTCGAGGGGTCATGAGAAATTATTAAATAGTAATGCACAACTGTACTTACTTTTAAAAAAAATTGTTTATTAACTAGCTACCCATATTCTACCTTTTCCTGAAACAAAGTACCCTACAAAGAGTTGCTTTTCTGTTAAAAGCACTCTCCATATAACCATTTGAACAAAATCGTTGATAAATGAAAACATTTCAGTATACAGTCATTTGATAACTAATCTTAAATATGTTTTTCACATAGAAATACACAATTATGTAAAACAGCTCCTGTCTTTCCATTTCAAAACACTTATTTTCGAAAATAATAATCAATTTCTAGTGATCTTGACTTGTTTCTTAGAGAAATAATTATATTCATAGATTAACAATGAGGCATGACTATTTACAATTTAAATATCAAGTTTGAACAAATTATGTTACTAAACCGTTAAGGTGTAGTCGCCCTGGTCTTAACAGCCACAAATAATTAAAAACCTCACTTTTTTTGGTCAAATGTTGACCATAGTTTATACCTAATCAGGTTATACACATATTTACTTATTACGATAGTGTGTAGATATGAGTAGGGATGGATTTATAGAATGTGAACTCGCAATTGCGTCGTGGAAGAGAAGAATAGCATTTAGGAAAAATGACCCTTGGTACACACGACCTGGATTCAAATCCCGATCTGTCATCAGCAGTCTAGTATATTGCAAGAGTGATGCATTAATACAGGGGTGCACCAAAGGGTCACTTTTATTTTACCTGACTAATGGCGGGAGGCATAGCGATGCTACCCTTAATCTCTTTTCATACCTTACAACACCTAACTTTTCCCCCTTATCATAATTTTACCAATAGGATTATAAATTATAATGCTAAGCCACGTTTAAAAGCGTACTTTTAGGACATATTATAAATTTACACAGGTAATCTTAAACCAGCTATATTGGGCTATTATAGTTAGGTCAGTCCAAATAAATAAAAAACACACATATCCGGCAATTTGTGATAATAATGTCCCACCTTGCACACCTTTATATTATATTCACGCAAGCCATTTTAGATATGAACAAAACAAATCAATTCGTTCGCAATATAGTGGCTGTTTTTCTAAATGGTGGACCAAGTCTTAAAATTAGCGTACACAAGCAGTTGAGGTGTCGTTTTCAATATTTCTATGTTTAAAATTCAATGACACCTTTTAAAATAATGTATTTTAATTACTTTGACTGGAAAAATTTAAAGATTTATATGTTTCTTGATTTTTACTTTTTGGCTATCTTACAGGTCAAGAAATTATTGTGATCGTCAAAAAAAAATTGAACTTGAGATTTTCATGACCCCCAAATCCAAAAAAGTGCTTTTTGAATTTTAGTTTGTCTGTTTGTACCTCTAACTAGAGCCTAAACTATTTACCCATTGGGCTAGAATTTGGTATCTAGGGTTTTCATAGGGTTGCCCCGAGGGGTTTTCGAAATTGGATATCCAACCCTAAAATTAAGGATATTTTACTTAAGGGCAAAAAGATAAAAAGTTGATTTTCTCAAAATCGGTTATAACGATTTTGATTGAATTTAATTTTAAAACATTTATAAATATTCCAAACAAAATGGCTTTTCTCAATATTTCGGCAAAATAATTTTAAGAGCTCCGGTCTGATGCGTAAGTTATATTTTTTTATAATATCTCTTAAACAATTTGAGATACAAATATACAGGTGTATTTATAATACAAATAATTTGTTTGGAGCATATTTTTATAAAAACTATAACTTTCAAGCTATATGCAAATATATTTATTTTTTAACTTTTCGAACACAAAGGTCAAGTATTGCGACCATAAGCAAAATCTAACCTGGAATGTTGATGGATGTCGACGTCTCACGAACTCCAGAACCATTAAAAGTGGTATTTGCATTGCCGTTTGTATGTGTGTCTGTTTATACTAAAATTAAGTGTAGTTTAATAAGGGGTGAAAAGAGATAAAATCAATTTTCTCAAAATCGGCTCTAATTATTTTGATTAAAATTCATATCTAGGCGTTGATTAAGACTATAAATAAACTGTCTATTTTATTTTTCCCTTGAAAATGACTTTTAGGGTACTTTACAGAAGCAGAAACTTCCATATCTCCACAACTATTTGAGATAATAAATAACTTATCATTGTAAAATTGTAGTACTATTAGATATTAAAAACTTTTATACGAAATATATATACATTTTTCTGAGCTTTAGTTGTAAAGAAATACTTAAGTTTTAACGCAATAATTCTCTAATTCCAGATAGTAATTAAATATAAGTAAGTCTCTCAAAAGGTTTATGTTGTTTTTCCTTAAACCTCTTAGGAGAAACGTTTATACAAGAATTATCTATCTCCATTTTAGATTCATTAGTCAATATTTAAATTTTTTATTGGTCTAAATTTATAAATGAGGAATTTAATAGCAATGCAATGGCATGAAGATTTGCAACACCAATTAAAATGTTGAAAATATTAATCGGAATTTGAAATTTTAATACGAATGTTTGACCCTTGTTGACCCAATATTGATCTTTTTTTATCGGTCCAAACATACAAATGAGGAAATTAATTCTTCAAAAATTAAGTTATAAAATTTAAAACCCAGACAAAAAAAATGTTTACACAAATATAGTGCAATTTATGATTGGGTTTGTTAGTGTATATTATTTCGTTTCGCATATATTACGAGTTTTGGGTATATATACCAATTTTCAAGCAACAGAGCGAGAAAGTCCGTGCGGAGTTCCGTAACATTTATTGTAGTTTGTTTAAAAAATTTAAATTATTTTATTATGATTTGACATTTTTTTTAAACAAAATTATGTGAAGATCCATTTACATGCACGTAACCAATGTTTTTATTTATTAGTTTGTTGCAGGTAAACATCTGAGATGGCTATGCGGAAGAAACTTAGACTCGCCTCTCCAGTTGTAGTTTCTCCTGTGGTCGGTTGGGATAAATGCCATTTGTGCCAACAACATGCTCAACTCATCTGTCCAGTTGGTCATCATGATCCAAAACAACGGAATATGGAACATAGGGCACTATCAGAAAATTTATTAAAATTTTAAAAACCTGGCATGTTACTAAATGATGTAAAAATTGAATATGTTGATGGATAAAGAGGGATACATTCTACCATTGAAAGAAACAAGGCGCTCCATCATAAACAATGTACACTTAGGTACAACACGATAAATGTGGACCATGCAGTTCAATGGTTACAGTCATGTAACCATGAAATCACTATTCAAAATGAAACCCAATCCTGTGAGGAGTTATCAACACAGAAGCTGTGCCAGACACGTTGAGCATCCAAGCCAACTCCAACACTTACGGAAAATATTTGTTTTAATGCAGTATTATTATTATTATTATTATTATTATTATTATTATTATTATTATTAGCACCACGTCTTACTACCCGTTAGGGTTATACGCACTTACGCTAATGTGTAATGGTAGGGTGATTGTGAGATGAAATGAAGGACCTACAGTTTAACGTGGAATCCAAACCACGGTGGAGGCCTGGCATTCCCCACCTTCACAAGATGTCTTGTCATAGGTGAAGGAGGGGTTTGGTAATCAGATAAATGTGTGCCGGGACCTAGGATTGAACCCCGGCCGCCAGCACAGAAGTCTGACACCTTACCCCTAGACTACCAGGTCACCCCTCTCGTGTTAGACTGGTCTGCTGATTACGGGAAGATCTGAATTTATTTCCTGGTCGGGTCTACTATGTTTTTTTTTCTAAATGTTTTCCACTCTCCTTCCATTCAAGTTCTCGTAGATCACCTCTACAATTTTTCTTTACTTATCCATATTCCAATAAAGTAATTTATCATATATGTGTATAACCTGAAATGGTATTAATACGCGGTGATAAAAATAATCTTGGTTTAAATGTTATCTGAAAACCCTCGTTTTATTTAGAAACAGACTATACTGAGCCCTGAGTGAGTGAAATAGAAGCTCTTTGAAAATAGATGTGCTTTGATACTCGACCCATTCGACCAGATATTTCCTTCTTTTTTTACAGATATAAAAGAAAAAGCTTTGGGTAGACGCTCGAACATAGGAAAGCTTTAAAACATATTTTTCATATTGAAATAGAGATGTTTCAAGAAATACCGAATACAATGTGTATTTTCGAATTTTCAAGCACAAGTTTCATAATCGTTTATTTAATACAATTGCGAACGTTATTAAATAAATCAAATAATAGATGTTTGTATGTTTGTACTTCAATATGAAAACAAATTAAGCTTATTATTATTATTATTATATCTATTTGAAACTAAAATTAATTTCTTTGTCGTATTTATATCATTTTAAAAGTGCAGGTAAATGGTATTTATTATTCAATAATTAAATGTTATTTCATTTTACGTGTACTACAGTCTAATAACTGGATATATACCTATTTACACTAATAAGGCAGGACTGAGGAAAGTATATTATATATTGGAAGAAATGTACCCACAATGAAGTAGGAAATCATTTCCACCACCTTTAATAACTGGCAACCAGACCAATTTAGATCACCGCCTTTGCTGACTACTTACTTACTTAGCTATGGAATAAATTTTTTAAAAGTTAATCGACATAGAAAATTACGCTCTCCTTCTCTATCAAGTCTACCTTATTACAACCTATCCATGTCCAGAGAGAGTCCTATCCATATACCATTATGGAATGATAGATTTGAGATCGCTACCGCTATTCCTTGCGAAGAACTTGTTTATGTCGTTCTGAGGCCAGCTATTCCTTGCGAATAACTTGTTTATGTCGTTCTGAGGTCAGCTATTATTTGCGAAGAACTTGCTCATCTCGTCCTGAGGCCATCTGGTTGGTAAGGCTAAGGTCCGTTTCACAATTCAGTACACGTTCTCAGTTTGTAGCTCAATACACATAATACCCGGTCTTGAATAGTACAGTACTGTATGATATTTGTGACGCAGAAATCTAAAATTATGTCAGCAAATTCCATCCACACAAAAATTGATAGTAATGTATATTCTTACAACGTTTAATCAATCTCACATTCGTACGGAATTTATTATATTATGCTGAAGCACTAGTCTCAGAACCAAATATAATTGAAGTCAAATAAGCTATTAGGAAGGTAAATAACCATGAATCTACAGGTATAAATTCAATCACAACAGAATAAATAGAGGTAGATGGTGAAATGTTAGTAATAGGAATTCATAAATTGCTTTGTTCGGTATGGAACCATGAGATATTTACTACCACAAGAATAGAACGAAGGTATTATAGTATCCATTTTCCAAAAAAGATATAAAACAAAGTGTAATTACTCACTACTACTAACATACTATACGATTTTATCCAACCCAATTTTAATGATATTGATATAATAAACAGAAGAAATAATTGAGGACCATTAGTATGGATTTAGACGAAATATATCAACACCGGATCAGATTTTTACTACTCAGCAAAGATTAGGAAACATGTAGAAATTTGAAATGATGGTCCATAAATTATACATGGATTTTATGATGACCTACGATTCAGTTAAAAGAAGTATATTATATGATATTATAGATAAGTTTGTGATACCCAAAACACTTGTCAAGATAGTTGGTGTATGTTTGACTGATACCCGTGGCAGGGTGCGGGTTGAATGTAACTTATCAGTTATCAGATGCTTTAGAAGTACATAATGGGTTGAAACAAGGAGTTGCAGTCTCCGGAATATTTTTTAATTTAGCCTTATAGTATGCAATTATGGCAATGTGAGAGAGGAGGGAAGAGTTGATCTTAAATTGTACAATGCATCCAGGAGATTCTAGAAAACGGTTCAAGGTACTGATTGGAAATCCCATTGGGAAGAGCCCATTGAGAAGACCCAGATGCAGATTAGTGGATAAAATCAAAATGAACCTGATAGAGACACAGCGTAATTAGGTGGACTGTATGGATCTACTTCAAGATATATAAAGGTGACGTATTTTGTAAGTGTGGCAAATAACTTTCTAGTTCTTAATTCCATAGAGTTAGCAAGTAAAAGAAACTGCCACACGTACATTTTTGGTTTGTTTAGATCAATAGTTTGTAATGTTAAATATTTTTAAATATATATTCTATATACGACAATTTATTTATACCATTAAATATAAGATAACAGTCATAAATGTGAACTAAAATCCTTTTGAAAAGGCAAAACACACATAACCAAAGAAAAAATATGTTTGTCTATCAGTCTTGAACTATTTGTGTTGAGTTTCAGACATTATTTAAAGTAAGTGAATGTCTATATGTTGCTTGGTGATTTAATCTAAATTGATGTCAAACATTAAGCTGAGGTTATAAACGACTTATTATATTATAATAAATCTTATAGTAAAAAGATAAGTTATCGAATTGTTTAAGAAAGTGTACACACATTTGCATTGATATAATAGGGGAAGTTTTTGTAGACTGATTTGTATGGACCCTCTTCAGTTTGAAACGACAGAATAAAACCCTAATCTACTAAAAGCAAGTGAGTTTGTTTAGTGTATATTTAAAGTGGGCTTAACATAATAGTATTAGACAATGATATACATAAACCAAACCTCAAATGTGTTACCATAAAATGTATACTGTACACTTTGTATACCTTGATAACTTTCTAATATTGAAATTGTCAGTGTCTCAAGTGTATAAAATCTGGCAGGTGCGCTCTCTATAAGCCCTGTACTGTAATTTAAAAGTAGAATGGCCTATATCTGTTTCGCCTCGCCTGCTGGATGAAATGGTGTCAGCCGTGGCCACAGAGAAGGAATTATTTCCTTGTCTATGACCGTGGCCCACTTGCTCCGAATGTGCCCGGTCACAGCCGAGTCTTCCCGAAGTCGCTAATGGACAACGTGTATTCACCAGCGTTTAGATAGCGTGTGTGACCCCCTGAAACAAGGTAGCCGATGTGCGGAGGGATACGTAAGATGTAATTTGGTGGCACGATAGAGAAATCCCCTTATTGGATAACGTCTGGACGAGTTGTGAATAAATAGCCCGTATATACGTGATCTACACACATGAAAATTTGGCTCATATTACAGGGACCTACCAGAAGTTCTCGACCTAATCCTCACCGATATCTACCAACAACCTGAAGAACTTCAATCAGTAAATTAACTTGATTTGACCACATCCCAGTATTTTGTCGGCTACCCCTGAAAACCAATCTACGGAACTCACAGTGAAGGAGGAAGATCAAATCAGCGATTGACACAAATATCAGAATATTTTAAACAAGGATGTTCCGCTTGATTTGGGGATCTATTCGACAGAGGACGTGGACAGCTCGATCATATTCCTTACATCCTCGCTACTTGAGGATCACCGTGTGTCAATGATCTATGAAGCCCCTGCCTATAGTCATCTTGAAGAGAGATCAACTGGACCTGAACTTCCTGGTTGCCCAGAAAAGGGAATGATTATATTTTGTCTCAAAATTCACTCTAATGATTTTGACTAGTTATTTTTATCTAACACCATTTAACACTAAATATAAAATGTAATTTTCGTTTTCCCATGAAAATGACATGTGGGTAATATACATAAGCAGATGTTTCCTATTTTTATTATATCTCTAAGTATTTTATATAGAAATAACTTATTATTGTATAGATTTAGTACTTATAAAATAATATTATAAGTCCTTTGTTTTAAATGAATTTCTATAAAATAGTTTATGAGCTATAAGATATTTATAATATATATATATATGTATAAATATATTATTTAAGTCTAAAAATAAAATTGATTGTTATTCTATTTGATGGACTATGATTTGAAACAATGTATGTTGTTTGGTGTAGTGTGATGATCATTTGACTTTGCCTTACCTCTTGGAGAAACAGGTAATGTGAATTGTGATTGTCAAAATTTCAAACTCATTATTTCGATAAATGTCCAAGTTTCCTGACCCCCTGAAACCAAAAAGTCGTTTTCACGATGCTGTTAATTTAACTCTTTACCTGCCTAAATCTCAGGCTTGAGCCAAAACCTTTTTATCGTTTGGATTGAATCTTTGTATATAGGGTTTTTTTAAGGTTCACTTTAGGATTTTTTGGTAATAGGATAGCTAACCCTTAAATTAACGGTAGTTTACTAAAGGGCAAAATGAGAAATAATATATTTCATCAAACTTGACCTTAAATATATTGGTTAAGTTTTGTACCTAGACACTGTTTATCATTACATAATGAGAATAATATTTAGAGTACTGTACATTAGCCAACATTTCCGATTGGTATTGTATCCACTCAACAAGTTGAGATATATAATAACTTACCATTGTAAAAATGTTCTACTGCTAAGGCTAAAAAAATGTTATTCTATTATATAAAACAAATAATTTCTGAGTTATAAACAAACATATATATTTTTTATTGAGAACTTTGAAATAATAGTGATTTCTCTGCACTTTTTTGGACGGAGACAATCCTTTCTATCCAATGTTTCGGTAGCAATGTAGATTATTTCATATATCTTATTTGGTAGTGTGCTTCTGCAACCGTGTGTATTCTTTTGTTTCACAAATCTTGATAGTCTTTAGTAAAAGAGTTTATTTTAAGAATAAAGACAAAGAAAGTATGAGTACCATTTACTTTTTTGAATGGGCCAAAGTTATTATTTAGTAATATATTATAACTTTAAGGGAATATGAAATTGTCTAGATGGCTTCAATAACTCGAACTATTGGTTAAATAAATTATGTTTACTTTTGATTATGAAATAAGCAGCCATATTCCTCTACATATTTGGACAGTGGAATTAATCAAGAAAAATATAGTAAATAATGTTATATAAAAATGACAAAACTGTTAGTAACAATTAATTTTATTTGTACTGGCAGTCTAAAAATAGAATTTGTCACAGTAATACAATAAAAATACCCGCGTACATACTTAATTAGATAAAAAGTATGTTATACACATAATATAAAATTAATTGTAATCAAGTTTGTAACAATATATAGTCACAAGAGATATATTGATGGATCATAATGCTTAACAATTGAAAACGATAAACAACCATTTAAAAAGAATTATCATCAATTAAAAATACTGTGGGTATTTTGCCGAGAAATATGTTTAGTAAAATAATTACTGAATGGTTAAAAGAGTAAATATTTTCCTTTAGGAAACACACGTGCACAAATCATAAGGAAATATGTTAAAACCTTTCATAAGACATATTCTTCATTTCCAGGATGCTATTGATCGCAGCAAATTAAAAGATTAAGAAAGAGCTGTTTCGAATAAAAGAACCGGTTCCATACAAAACTTGATTTCCAAAAGAATAATATTGTTAGTGGAATACCAAGGGAAATCAGAATATGACAATAATTTGGTAGCCATGTTAGCTTTTCAACAGGTCATTGTGTTTTGTTACATACAAGGAGAACAAAGTTGTAAAAACAGTACTTGTGAAATGAAACTAGGAAAATATTCTAAAGCCAAGATTTTTAGTTCTAGAGCCATAGCCTTTGGCCCTATAGCTCCTTATTAAAATATAATCTAGACAAATTATTTAAAAAAACACAGGAATGAGATTATCAAAAGTTGGCAAGTAAGAGGAAGGAATGGTGGGTTGAAAAATTATTTTCATAACCAAAATGTAAAGAACATGGAAATAACAAAATACGTAATTCGGTTTAGAGTAAACATGAATAATTGAAATAGATGGATTTCGATTTGTAAAGGGGCTGATTAGATAAAATTAGAACCAAAGTTTTAAAAATTAGCACAAATTAAATTCAAATGAGAAAAGTAATGTATATGTAGTCAAAAGAACATTAATTAATATAAAAATAAAATAGTTTATTAGTATAAGAACATATATACTAAACGAAGGAAAACATTTGACCACCAAAGGATGTTTAGCAATTATAAAACAGGACTAATGACGGAACACAGTAACTTTCAGACGAAGATAATTATTTAATTTCATATTATGCTATTTAGAGTGAGGGGATATGAACATTTAAAATAAGAATGAACTTTATTTAATTTTTTGACCAATTTTTATTAAGGAAATAATACATTTGTTAATCTTTTGTAATATCTGGGGAGGCTGGAGTTTATAATTCATGTATTTACGTTTAATAAATTTATCTGTATGTGATCTATGGAAAAGGAAGTTTCCATTAAGATATGGGCGTTTATAATTTGAACTTTGACGTACTGTATAAATGATACAGCCACATTGATGAAAAAACTTGAAACTTCTTAGCCACTTATTATTTTCTCACTACCTTACAAGTAGAGAAAATATTGTGAACTTAAAAAAAATTGAAATAGAAATTTTGATGAATTTCAATACTCCCCGAATAAAAAAAAGTGGTTTTCACAACGCCATCTGTCGGTAAAATAGTTAAGGCTAGAGCCTAAACTATTTTACCGATTGCGCTCAAACTTGGTATCAAGGGTTTTCACAAGGTTGCTCAGAGGTAATTTTGGAATTAGATATCTAAATCTAAAATTAAGGGTAGCTTAGGGCGGAAAGAGAAAATTTGATTTTATTAAAATCGGCTCTAACGATTTTGATTAAATTTTATTTCTAAGCTTTGATTAAAATTTCTAGCAAAATTGCTTCTCTCAATTTATCATCAAAATTACTTTAAGGGTTCCTTACTGATGCGTAAATTCTAATTATTTATCATATCTCCGTAAGTCTTTGAAATATTAAATTAATCATCATTGTAAATATAGATGTATGTATAATAAAAAAATTATCTTGAAATATATTTTTATTAAATCTATAGTTTTCAAGCTATATGCAAATATATATATTTTTTCCCCTTTTAGAGTACTTAAGGTACCGTAACGTATTTCGACGGGGAAAACTATATCTAGCCCAAGATGTTGATGGATCTCAACGTTTCATGAAACCTGAACTCTAAAAAGTTTTTATCAAAGCCCTCTGTCTGTGTGTCTGTCTAACCCTAGAATTAATGAGTAGTTTACTAAAGGGTGAAAAAAATTGATTTTCTCATAATCGGCTCCAACTATATTCATTACATTTAATTTATGGGCATTGTGTTATAAATATAATGGATATTATAATTTTTATTTCAAACATTTTCCCTAAGATTTTAAAGAAATAAGAAAATAAACATTTTTAGAAACTTACTTATCTACTTATTCAATGGAATTAGAGAATTATTGATTTAAAACTTAAATAATGTTTCTGTACATTTAAAACTCACAAAATTGTATAAATATATTTACCAATATCTCAGAAACTATTGGTTTTATAAAGATTTATTGCAAATACAAGATTTTAATTTTTAATAGTACTACAATTTTACAATGATAAGTTATTTAGTATCTCAAATAGTTTCGGAGATAAGGAAATTTCTACTTCTGTAAAATACCCTAAAATTAATTTTTATAGGAAAATGAAAGTAGCTTTTCTTATAAACTTAATTAATGCCTGTATACATATTTCAAACAAAATCGTTAGAACCAATTTTGAGAAAATGGATTTTTTTCTCTTTTTGCTCTATATTAAACTACTCTTAATTTTAGGGTTAAACAGACATACAGATAAATGGCATTGCAAAAACCACTGTTTATGGTTCGGGGCGTCATGAAAGGCGACATCTTTCACCTTTCGGGTTAGATTTTTTTTACGGTCATAATACTTGACTTTTAGTGCTTTAAAAGTTAAAAAATATATATATGCCATCCTACAATCTAACGATCCTACCATCAAATTTCAAAAAGCAGTAAAAACTCTTCTTAAAAATGCACCCCTCATAGTTTCTCCCAAAGACAGCTTCATATTCCTAAATATGAACTCCAGGGCACCCAATCTTACTTCTCTCCCCAAAATTCACAAACCCAATATTCCTATACGACCTTTGGTCAACTATCAGAATGCTCCAGCTTAGGAGATAGCAAAATTCCTATCCAAAATATTATAACAGAATTTACAACTACCATATTCTTTTAACGTCAAAAGTTCTTACAACTTTAATGACAAACTCAAAAATATCCCCCTAAACAAACAATCTAAATTTTTATCATTAGACATCTCCAATCTATACACAAATGTTCCTGTTAATGAAACCATAGACATTACCACTAATATTTTAACAAATAATAACGCTTCTTCCGAATACACCAAACAGATCATATCCATCCTCAAAACAGTTGCTGACCAAAATTACTTCCAGTTCAACAATAAATACTACTCCCAAACAAACGGCTTAGTCATGGGAATATATATGTCATCCTAGTCATTGATAATCTGTATATATGGTTTAGTTAAGTTATATCATTTTATTGTGTTTCAAGTTCACTTGTTCAATGTAGCGTGATCTGACTCACATTTTAATGTGTTTTTAATTATATGTTATATCTAATCTTATATGTAGAATTGACTATATCCACTTTAACTAATCTTTACAGATATATTCAATAAAAGTGTTATATTTCACATAATTTTTTCTTAATATCTTTATCACAATTAATATTTTATATTGAATTCTATAATCATAATATATATTTGTGTTTAGCTCGAAATTTTTTTGTTTCATAAAAATATTTTTCAAATTGAATATCAGTATTATAGATATACCTACATTTATACAATGGTAAGTAATTTCATATCTCAAATAGTTTCCGAGATGTGATAAAAAATTAGAATTTTGCGCACTAGGCAGGAACCCTTGAAAGCATTTTGCCGAAAATATTAGAGTAGCCATTTTGTTTATGATATCGATCAATGCTTAGAAATTAATTTTAATTAAAATCGTTAGAGCCGATTATGATAAAATCGAATTTTTCTTTTTCACCCTTCAATAAACTACCCTCAATTTTAGAGTTAGCTATCCAATACAAAAAACCCTCAGGTCAACCCTATGAAAAAAATAGTTACCAAGTTTTAGAGCAACGGTAAAATATTTTAGTTTCTACTCCGAGGTACAGACTGACAGACAGATGGAAATTCACAAACCACTTTTTAGGATTTGGTGAATTATGAAACGTTAAAACTCATCCAAACCTCGATTTTGATTTTCATGACGACCACTATACTTTCTCTACATGTACGATAGCGAGATACTATAAATGGTTGCAAGAAAAGCATTATTAAAAAATCATATTGTCTGTTATACGTGTTATTTTGTACCACGTGTGTTAACCATTTCAGGTTATACACATTTGAATTAATTACATTTGTAACAATACGATGTATAATGTTCCAATGGGACCACGCCCACTACGGACGTTAATGGATGTATCGCTTCAATTCATACTACCCGCCCCAATAAAATCAATTAAACTTAGGATCCCTACAATAGTATTGTTCGCTGTTGTAGTTCTTGTAAGCTAAGAAGACATAATATAACCATGCTGGACCATATTTTTCACTACTCAATCCAAACCAATGTAATATTTATTATTTCCACGTACTTACCAAATGAATCTGCTATTTATAGAAACCTTCTTGGCTGGACGACTCACGGTAAACCAAGACCGGCAACTGGAGCAGGAAAGGCCGGTGTATCAACAAACGTGTCCCGGCACTTCGACAGTACTAGCGTGAAATGAACCAAGGACTATCTACTTCGACTAGAAGACAACTATGTTTCCGACCTCTGGCGGATACTAGAAGAACTTCCTTCGAAACATCGTATGATTGGAGATATTCACTAATATTCCAATGGAGCAAGAACAACTTTCATCGACATCTACATGGCTTTTTGCAGGCATCGTGACGTCACCGCGTGTGTTTGTGTATCCCCATAATAACAATGAAATCCCTATATAATGGCTATGCAAGTATGTAAAGACTGACTATTCTACGATCGACGATCAACGACAGATCATTGTCATGGAGCTGGGCAATGGCTGGAGAAGGACTTGTAAATGTATCAAACTCGTCGCTTAGACGGGTGGAGTTATGGACTCTAACTTTTTTATCTATAATCTTCTAACATAAAAATTTTCTGTTTCAAAATTTATTATATTTATTATTTGATCGTCTATTTAAATTTAAAATACTATATCTTATAAATGTCGCCGCTCGGGCGCTGGTCGTTTACTTTTGTACTTATTCTCGTAAATATTTTCAGTTACGTAATAATTAGAAGTTGACAGGTTTATATTTATTTGTTTGGAATTGTAGAGTATTCCCGTTTTTTTTAAAGTAACTTTTCGTATTTGAATATATGGTTAGAATTAACGTAACGTGATGTAACTTTTTTGAAACTTGAATTAGGATAACTTTGTAACGTAAGTTCCTTTTGAACAGCTCAGTTTTGTTTGTTTATTTTGGGAACTGTGTGTCCCATATTCTCTGTCAGATCGAGTAGTCCCGTGGGAGTTTTGCTTATGTCTGGTAGTCAAACTCTCACGTTTATGTAAACTCTGTAATGTAGTCGTCAACATTTAATTTTCTTTATATATTAGATATCGTTTTCTGTGCATTACGAAACCTTTGGAACCATATCAAGGTGCCCATTAGGCCCTTATAATTTTTGTATCACATATAAATAATTACCCTGTAGTATTGTCTCATATAGACTGGTATATCAATATTGTGATGGATATCATGTTTCCTTTTGTTAAAATACTTGCACAACTTGAATTTTGTAAAGTTGTTTACTTCGAGTATGATTTCCAACAGAACTCATTATGATATAATGAGACCATTTATTGTCATCTGCGCTATTGTCATTAAAAGAATAAACTACTCTTTGTTGAATTTATATATTTTTACAATTTCCATTTTTTTTGTATGTTAGTTTATATCCTCTCCCTTTATTACCTGATAATGGTCGGGGTAGTATTGAGTCGTAGAGATGGTGTAACACGCTAATGAGTTATGTATGAGCAAGGTAGAATTTAGAGGAAATGTACCCACAATCAAGGAGAGGGAGCGTGGAAAACAATTCAGAAAAAAATCAAAAATCACCCTCAGTACACTCGACTGGGATTTGAATATGATCTCCCTTCTATCTGAAGTCTTGTTTATTGCGAAATGGATGCCTTAGACCCTTCCCACTGAAATGGTCTTGCAGATCCTATGTCTTGTCAAATGGATACACGAGAGTAGATAGGTTATGGCAAACTTTCGCTTATTGCCACTTACCACCACTCCTATAGCGAATTGACTTTAAGTATTTTAAACAAAAGCATTAAAATCATTTTAGAAAAATTTGAAATTAAAAAAAAATCACTCCATATTAAGCTACCCTTAATACTAAGGTGAAGGTAAAAATAAAATAAAAGTCACAAAGTATTGCCTCGTAAAATCTAAATTTAAGGTTAGAACAAAATCTATTCAACCGTTTTGTACCCGTGATTCAGGAAAGATAGACAGACACACACAGAGAGAGAGAGACATGAGGACAGATACAATATTTAAATCAACTTTTTTGAGTTAGGGTTAACATAAATTGTAAAGTTTCATCAAAATTTTAAGTGTAACCTTTTTCATCATTATAATATTTTATCTTAGTAGGAGAAATTAAAAAGAGAGTTCTACATTTTTCTAATAATAAATTGTTCTGCTGTGTTGGAAAAATAAAGTTTGACCTTTAAACACAACCATAACATATTCTACATAGAAAGCCGAATTGGCTGAACGTTAAATCGTCAGAGACCGAGACTTATCTGACAGCTCTAAAAAATATTACAGTTTAACCCTCCCATGAAAGGACTTATCTAACAGCTCTAAAATACATTATAGTATAATTCTGACAACTATAAAAGCAACTAAATTCCTATTTTCTCTGAAGGCACCTATCTGACAAATATGAATCTACTAAAGTCCTTTTTCTATGAAGGGACAGCTAGAAAATCTAATATGTATATATTATTGTTTTCATACGTCTAGTAATTTGTTATAAACCTGTCATTTTACATATTAATCATCAATACCTTAAGATTATAAATAATGAAACAGTAAAATGTTATCAATTTTGTCCTGAAAAAGAGAATAGTTTAATAAAAATCTCTAGCTACTAAAATAAAACCGTAGCTTGCTTAAAGTAATAATGATAATAATATTTAGCACCGCGTCTTACTACCCGTTCGGGTTATACGCTTTAAGTACTAATTACTCTAATAGGATTAGGAATTGGGAAGGTTGAATAGGAGGAAGTGAACTAGCATTTTCGTGGAGGGAGAGTGGAAAACCATTTAGGAAAAACCACCCCCTGTTCACCCGACCGAGATTTGAAACTCGATCTCCCCGTCCTCAGCAGTCGAGCTCAACACGACAAGCACGTTAGCCAACTACGCCACCGAGGCGGGTCTTGCTTAAAGAAACTCTTGCAAGAGGCTGTGATATAATATCGTTGCCAATATTTTTTTTCGAGAACTTACCCCGTTTTCGTGGGTTGGAGTTTGGCATACTAATGTATGGCCAACCCCACAGCTTCATCTTTTATTATTAAATTGTATCGACACGGGTGGCAGCTCTGACATTGTGCCTGAATTGTTCCAACGTCCGTCTGTGCTAGTTAGCTGGATTATGGTGTAAAATTACAATACAATGCTATGCTCCTTTCATAGAAGAGTGAGGCATGATAAATATTTCAAAACATTTCCAAGAAAAATATACAATGTTTAATAAGGTAAAATAGGGTGACCTGGTGGTCCAGAGGTAAGGTGTCAGACTTTTATGCTGGCGGCCGGGGTTCAATCCTAGGTCCCGGCACAGATTTATCTGAATACCATACCCTTCCTTCACCTCTGACAAGACATCTTGTGAATGTGGGGAATGCCAGGCCTCCACCGTGGTTCGGATTCCACGTTAAACTGTAGGTCCTTCATTTCATCTCACANTGTGAATGTGGGGAATGCCAGGCCTCCACCGTGGTTCGGATTCCACGTTAAACTCTAGGTCCTCCATTTCATCTCACAGTCACCCTACCATTACACATTAGCGTAAGTGCGTATAACCCGAACTGGTAGTAAGACGCGGTGTTAATAATAATAATAATAATAATAATAATAATAATAAGGTAAAATTTTAATTATGAACTTGCTAAGGGATAAAGAAAGTGTCTTAAATGATTACTCCACTTGCAGTATAATGCTAAGTAAGTCCGGTAGTCCCGGTTTTAAATTTTATAATTTTGTTTTTTAAGAATTAATGTCCTCATTTGTATGTTTGGACCGATAAAAAAGATCAATGTTGGGTCAACACTTCGTATTCAAATTTCAACTTCCGTTTAAAATTTTCGACATTTTATTAGGTGTTGCAAATCTTGATGCCATCGCATTGCTATTGTATTCCTCATTTTGAAATTTTGATCAGTGAAAAATAAAAAATATTGACTATTGAGTATAAAATGAATATAGATCATTGTTGTACAAACATGTCTCCTAAGAGGTTTAAGTAAAAACAACATAAACTTGTAGAGACTTACTTATAATTAATTACTCTGTGGCATTGGAGAATTATTGCGTTAAAACTTAAGTAGTATCTCTTTACAACTAAAGCTCACAAAATTGTATTACTATATTGACCATTATCTCAGAAACTGTTGTATTTATAAAATACATATTTCATATAAAAGGTTTTATTTTTATAGTACTATAATTTTTCAATGATAAGTTATTTAGTATCTCAAATAGTTGCGGAGATACGGAAGATTCTGCTTCTGTAAGGTAACCTAAAATTCATTTCCACGGGAAAATGAAAATAGCCAGATTATTTGTAATCTTAATCAACACCTAGATATGAATTTTAATCAAAATCGTTTGAGCAGATTTTGAGAAAATCGATTTCTCTCTTAGCCCTTTCTTAAATTACTCTTAATTTTAAGTTTAAACAGACACACAGACAGACGTCATTGTAAAGACCACTTTTTAGGGTTGGAGAGGGAGAGGTCTTGAGACGTCGACATCCATCAACATTTCAGGCTAGAATTTCTTTTGTGGTTGCAATACTTTTACCTTTTGTGTTCGAAAAGTTAAGAAATATATATTTACGTATAGCTTGAAGATTACTGGTTTTACAAAAATATGCTTATTATAAAATATTTGTATTTGCCCTTAAGGAAACTACTCTCAATTTTGGGTTGGATATCAAATTCTAAAAACCTCTCGGGGTAACCCTATGGAAACCCTAGATACCAAGTTTTAGCCCGATAGGTAAAATAGTTTAGGCTCTAGTTGGAGGTATAGACAGACAGACGGAAAGTCAAAAACCACTTTTTTGGATTCGGGGGTTCATGCATGAAACGTAAAGATTCATTAAAATCTTGAGTTCGACTTTTTTGACAATCACTATACTTTCTCTACCTGTAGGATAGCGAGAAAGTAAAAATGAGTTACACTAAGATTTCACCTCCTAGCAACACACTTTATTTAATATCATAGAGGTTTATATCTTGATTTTAGTATTTCTCACTAGATAGCAGCACTTGTTTCATGTTGTCAACAATGTAGTCAAATCTTCTAGAATCATAATGGTGTAAGTTAGATACACCACTCTGTTTCTAGAGACTTTCCTCGCAGAAAGGTTATGTTTGTTGTGTCCAGCAGGGCTTCGTCAAGTAAAGATCTGGAAATGTATGATTATTTTGTGAATAATGATGACAGTGACAAGGATCCTGACTACAAAATGTCTGCTGACGAAAGTGACTGTGAATTTGAATCATCAGGTAAGCTAATAATATATTGTGACTCAATCATAAAATAGTGTTGACAACTTATTTACTGGCACTTTATTCCCAATTTAAATAGGATAGTCTTACGGGTTATATTTTAAATTAAAAACCTTGAATCTGATTATTTAATTAGACAAATTTTTAATCAAAATATAAATAAATTAGGCCTAATTTAGATGCAAATAATATTTGGCTACTTTCTTAAGGGTGTTATATTAAATTTAAAATCTTTAATGTGGTTAGTTTACTAGACAATTTTTTTAATGAAAATATAATCATACTAGGCTCAATTTTGCTTCACGTAATATTTGGCTACTTTCTTTTATATTTTAGAGCAATTAGACCAAGTGTGTTGTATAGTTTCATAAAACTTTCAATAAAATATAATAATTTATAAATTAAAAAAACTTACAACAGTAGCTGCCATTCACTGAGATGAATGTAAATACATTTTCCCTTGAAGTAAGTACTTCTATTTTTGAACAAAGTTCTATCTTGTGTGGAACCTTACTTTGTGTCAAAATGAGACACAAAATCGAATGATAGGCCCGTAGCGGCCAGGGAGGTGCTGGCGGTAGTTCAGATGGCCCCAGGTTTCCACGAAACGGTTGTTACAAAATCTCGAAAGCCTAAACGAAACTCATTCAAGAGATATATAGCCAAACGAATGTGCAATCATGGTAAAGCATACATTAATGTAAAAGGAACAAAAGTTGAAGTGAAGTGCTTTACAAATACAGACTGTGGATGCTCAATAATTTGATAAGTTGATAAGTGAAGATTAAAGAAGAAATCTTTTTGACAATTTTCATAAAATTGCTAACTTTTCACGGCAAAATGAATATTTATGTGGACTCATACCCCAAGTACCAATCAATCAAAGGAGGCCTCTCGATGACAGTAGGGGTAATAAACAAACCACAAACCTATTCCATATCCAGAAGGCAAATAACATATTGCGAGTGTATAAAAGGTTTTTTATGCATACGTATGGTTTTTGTACGCATGTATGTATGTATGTATGTATGTATGTATGCATGTATGTATTTATGTGTGTCTACACCTGAATTTAAAGCTGAAATAGTTTGGTGAATCTAGTAAAACTGGATATTTATATGGTATTATGTCATATTTGGAGGCTAACTTGTGATTAAGGATTTAGTTGCAAAATAATTAAGCCTAGTATACTAATAATTGTTTTATTTAATTTTATTGAAATTTTTAAATGACTTTAATTTTGTTTTAAAGATATATCTGAAGAGTGCTCTACACGATAAATAATAAATGAATCCATTTAAAAATCACCCTAACAAGACCATTTTATATTATGTAACTATGTGGAGAAACAAAATCGGATGAGATTTATGTTTTCATTCCGAACACATAAACGTATGTACTAAAACATTACCATGTGCTATGGATATCAGAGCCTATGTATGATTGGTCGAATGGAGACCAAGGGAGTGAGAATATTTCACAGATACAATTTTAAAAATCTAATCTTTCCCTGGCTTTGCTCTACGGGATGCAGTAGATAAGTTTTGGTTACCACAACTCACTCCCGTTTGGGCTATACGCATATGCTCTACTTACGTTTGTGTGTTAGGAATGAGGAAGGTTGACTTTACCCGTATTCGTGTGGAGGAAGAGATTAAAATCATTTAAAAAAACACTCAATACACACGACCAGGATTCGAGCCCCAATCTCCCGGTCATCGGACCGGTCAACATATTACAAGTCTGACGCCTTTTCAGAATGTTTCTCAAGCTTCTTCCAAAATTTTACTACTTGATAAGCGTTCTATGCACATGCCACTTTAATATACTACTTTCCTGTCTGCTTGGTAGAATCCAGAAATTATATAAGTGCATGTGTTTAAAAAAGTTGTAGAAGACAGCTTTTATATAACTCTTTACGTTTCAGAGGTAAAACAGCCTGTGGTACAAAGTTTTGTTAACCTTGCGAGCCTAGCATATCAAAAATGTACTCTTTGGTTATTTCAAATTATATTTATCTTCTCCCTAAGGCACCTCTTCCTACCTCCTGGAATACCATCATGGACTACTGGTGGTCTACGGGCAGTATTTTGAAAACTATTGCTATAGATCTTTCGACGCAGCATATTATGTTGGTTTAAAATCCCTTTAAATATCACGCCTTTAAACGTTTGCTTGGGATAATGATGCACCCTAATGATTACCTTTTAGTCTAGGGCTGGCCCATGTCCTGTTGGAAATTTTCATATAGACAATTTCCCCTCAGATATCATCAAATATGAGTCTAGTGATGTTTTTCAACTTGGATAAATCACCTGAATGTCGTCAGCTTAAAAAAAAATTTGCCGTGCAAATATAGTAAAGTAGCCCCATGGCTTCTTTGGTGCTGACTGTCAGCTACACCTGACAGCTGACAGTCAACATTTAGGTGTATACCTAAATTTAGACTGCCAGAAGGGACAGCTACTAAATACATATTTTTTCAGATCATATGGGTCGTTGTAGGGATACGTAAATTGGTCTGGTAACTTTTTAAAGCTGTCAGTCAGCACCAAAGAAGCGATGGGGCTACTGTACATGGTTTTAAAGGCATAACAGCACTTAATTCGTAATGTAACCAAGATTGGTCTCAAATGAAAGTTAGTATTCATGGCAATTCAACTAATCACATTTTATTTTCATGAATTCATATATATTTGAGTAAAATTACAAATATTGTCTGTGCACAAGTATTTTATTTATTATGTATATTGCGGCATTTTGTTGTACACTTGCAAAATCTTGAAACTGAAATTTCTTTTTGCGAAATGGGCAGATAATGTTTCCGAAACAATTTTTGTAGTGCGTGGATGTGGAAGATCGTCAGTAATAGTTTAACTGGTGACTTGGTGCTGCAGTTCACCATCCCCTTCTATTTATCCATACAATGTTGGTAAAAGTGTGAGTGCATCAACAAATACATGGTCTCACTCGTAACATTGAGAAAAACCTCGATGGTGTGTAATATTACACTGGTAGAAGGTAGAGTGAGCCTCTATAGACTTAGAATTTTCATTTTATGATACTGGTGTACCCAAATCCTATTTCCCGAAGTGAAATTTGATGTTATAATTCAAACAGTAATTTCTTCTACATTATCCATCAGTGTTTTACTGAGGTCGGTTTTATCAAATGTTTGTGGTAGATGTGGAGGAAGTATACCACGCATTAAATCTGTAGGACTTGTCCCAAATTAGCTTGTAGTGCCACATGCAGTGATGGAATGTAAGGCTGGTAGAATTTAAATCACGCTGTGTTCCAGGACTTCCACAAGTTTATGAATCGGCACTGCACGTGATGTAATACCCTTTACACAGAGAGCCCATAGCTCACACAATCCTTCCTTTCTAAAAGATTTATAGAAATGATACACCGCACATACAAAAACATAAGTGTCTGTGGATGTTATTACAATGCGCTCTACACTTATAGAAACTGCATGATGTAAATAAAGAAGTAGACACCCACCAGCCTCCTCCATGTCAGATAGTAATGATGAAATGTCTTCTTTCGGGCCATTTTCAAGGAGTATATTTGTCTGTCCATCTTCACCAAGTCTGCCAATATAAATAGTCCTACCACTAAAACCATTGCATTCTATCAGGTATTGAGTGAAGAGATTCTCAAACTTACTTAAAAATGACCAAAGTGCATGCATATTTTTTGGAAGAGAGGGTTTTCACTCCATTATTTTTCGTGTTATTGGATTGGTGGTTCTTCTTTGTCGTACAGCTGATTCAACTCTACCTTCTTTGTATACATCAAAGGTTATATCAATCCTAGAAGAGTTTAGTGCAATCGCTTTTATTCACTGAATGATAAGCTTTGCAACGACTCGAAAGTCATCATATATAAGCCATAGCTGCCTGAGTCTTTCATATAATTAACATAAAATCAAACAATACAGCGGTGGTGTGAGTTGAAAGAGGGGGCGTTTTAAAAGTTGATTCTTTAATAGCTCTCTCTAGTTCTTGTACTAAACTTGCCTTATCAGGATGTTTTAGGAAGCCATCTTTTGTTTAAAGAACGAAGTAGAAACGAGTCCACAGCACAGCAGCTGATAAATGGCGTATACTATTTCTCGTGCAACATCAATTAAATGTAGGGCATCAGAATTCTCATGTTGGATGTGATTTTTTTTCATGTGTTGCTGAGAGTGGGACATCTTCTTTCTCTTAGCCACTTTATCGAAGAGCTTCTTGGTCTTACTAACGAATCTTTCTCCTAAATAGATTGTGTGCTGTTTATCCTGTATTGTAGCATGTAAGCTTTAAGTTCTCATCACGTTCGTCAAAATATCTACCAGGGAATATGTTGTACAAATTGTCTTGTGCATTATTTAAATCAAAAGGATTTTTTAGTTCAATGATGAAATCCACGATGCCTTCGATGATGCCATGATGCCATCTTAATAAGTTAAAGTGGATGAATGTGTTGATACAATATGTAAATAATGTGTGATTAGTTGCAATGCCATGAATAGAGCTTTTATTTGATATAAACTTGGTAACATTACGAATTGAATGCTGTTAAATCCATGTATTATATTTGACGACAATTTTGAAAATAACTGATGAAATTCAGGTCATGTGCCAAAGATTAAAATCATCACTAGATATATATTTAATGATATCTGAAAGGAAACCCTCCATACGTAAATTTCCAACAGGACATTGGTTGCCCCCTTTCCCCCTAATGTCCCCCCTATCCCCCTCACATACATTATTAGTTAGAAATTACAAAATAGAACAACGCATCTCTTGGAAATAATATTAGCTTTGATTTTTAGTTTTATATTTAGTTAAACCTTATGATAGGTATTACATTATACTATATTAATTTTATAAAAATTATAGTTAAGTTTAAAATTTATTTAAATGAAATTATATTAATTAGATGTTATATGGAAGTTTTGGTTACAGTAGCAATTTAAAGCTTGTGTCTTTGTAATACTAGCTTCTTTTAAATCGTACATGTTCTTATTATTATTCTCAAATATAAATTTTCTTTTTTAAAACTTAATTAAGAATGTATTATTATTGTATATTGCACCAATTTTAGTGAAACATAACAGATTAAATTTTAACTAGTACTTTATGTTTATTGAACATAATATGTATTTATCATTGAAAAATAATATGCTCCTGTTCACGGTGCAATGGATATCAATATTATTATAAAGAATTTTAGATTGAGTTCGTAATTTGTTTTTTAAATTCCTGGTTGGAATATGCTTGTCTATATGTTTTTTTAAATGCTAGGTTTATTCAAATTTTGTATTGGAATTTTCATTACATTTTCAAACTTCTGTTATAATTTTATAAATCTAACGTTAGCATGTTAATATTGTGCCTACCCTCAAATAATAATAATTGTTTATATTCTCAACCAAATTGTATTATAATTGTTATCTCCAAAGTAATTAAAATTTATTGAGATTATAAAGTCTAGCTCCTCAATTTGGGAGGAAAGAGAACCAAATATGTATTTTTATCCCTACCCTATTCCACAAATTAAGGCTAGTTTACTGATTATTAAATTTATTAAACTCAATTTTTTTTCAAAAATGTCCCTAGAAATTTTTCTTAAATTTGTTAGTTTAAGAATGTTTAAGCTGCCAAAAATAACCGTAAATATGGCTTTAGGTAAACATTCATAAGAGTTTAGTTTTTTAATCAGTGATTTTAGAAAATATTTTGAAAATAGTTAAGGCACTTGTGTTAAAAATGTATATCTGGGAAGTGTTTAGAGTAACAAATAAATTTGTATACCTATTTTATTGGTTAACATTTAACTAAGGGTAGTTTAGTGACAATTGGTTTTTAAAACAATTAACTAATTTTAAAATGGGTCCAGTGATTTGGCTCAAAAGGTTTGTCTGATAAGTTGTTTTATTTTATAAGTATATATATATATGTTTTTCTAATATATATATATATGTTTTTCTAAAATATATATATGTTTTTCTAAAATATATATATATATGTATATATATTTTTCTAAAAAAATATATATATGTATATTTGTTTTTCTAAAAAATATTCATTACTGTAGTATACAAATGACAGATGTTTGTAGAATTCTTATTATTTTTTAACTCTAAATATTTGGTTCAGAATAGGTTTCATAGGACTATTTTACTAGATAAAAAATAAACAATGCTTATTCTTCTAAAAGGAGTTAATTTGGAGTATTTTACATTCAACGAAATATATTATTATTGTTGTTGTTGTTAGCGCCGCGTTTTAATAACCTTTCGGATTATACGCAACTACGTTGTGTAATGGTCGGGTGATTGTGAAATGAAATGGAGGACCCACAGTTAACGTGGAATACGAACCACGGGGGAGGCCTAGCATTTCCAACATTCACAAGTTGTGATTAATACACGTCTTGTCAGAGGAGAAGGAAGGGTTTGGCAATCAGATAAATCTTTGCCGGGACCGAGGATTGAACCGCGGCCGCCAGCACAGAAGTCTGACAACTTACCCCTAGACCACCAAGTCACCCTACAGATATATAAGATCTGCTAAGACTACTAGGAGTAGAAAATTAAAACTATGTTTCTACTGGAGATAAATTTGATTTATTTTGTGGAACAAGCTTTATTTTTATATGTATTTACTTTGTGTAATTAGGAATTCTAGAGTTAATTGCCTCACTTGCAAAAGTATGCTAACAATCCCGATCATTATCTAATTATATCCAGTCCCCCTCACTACACCCTATCTCTTTCAGGTCCAGTATAATGTTATCCTCCAATCTGCGTCTAGGTCTCCCAATTGTTTCTTGTCATTGGGTGTAATAGTCAATAGCTTGATAATGGCTCTATAAACTCCCATTCACTGTATATGTCTCACCTACCGTAATCTGAGACTTCGTTACCCTATTTATGTCTTGTGATGAGTAAAGATTATCTAACTCATAATTATATAACCTCTTCTACTCCCAGTAGATTCATCCCTTTTTGGACCAAATATCTTCCTAAGCACATTGTTTTCGAACACCATTCATTTGTTTTCATCATGTAAGATAAGAGACCATGGTTCATACCCATAGAGAAGAATTGGTAAAATTATGGTTTTTTTAATTCTTAATTTTACATTCCTTGAAAGAAGGTGAGATGTCAACAACTTACTGACTGAGTGATAACATACATTTCCCAACTGTAATAATTACCAAATTTCTACACTAATATCGTTATTTATCATTTAAATTCGTTCCTAAATATCTAGATAAACTCATTAATCATTTCATATGATTTGGTGTTCGCAGTGATATCTAAAATATCGTTCTCAATCTGTGATAATTTGCTTAGTCTTTTCACTGTTCACTTCTAAATCCATTTTTGAAACGGCTTATTTACTATTGCACAACAAAGCTAAATCATCTCCATATCTTAATAGATGTGTTCATATAAACTTCAAAAATATTGCCCTTAAATATAAATTCTTAACAAACCCCATAAATGCCGCCTTTAGAATCTACTAAAATTAACACTGCATTCTCTAGTCTAAAATAGATTGCAGTGGTCAGGTTTAGGGACCAGATACGTCCCAAGCTTGTTAATAAACAATTAGTTAACCTATAAAAGAAAACAGTGCCCCTACCTGTTCCATTAACTACGTCCTGATTGGCTGTCATATCTTCTGTGGACAGGAGACCGTTCCCATTGGTGTAGCCCTCGAGGAGACCATACCTGCAATAGGGGAAACAGGCCAGTAGAGAAAATTGCCTACTTGGAAAACAATTTATAAATTAACATAATATCATAAATATACAATTTAATATAATCTTAATCTTTATTCACCACTCTCATTTTGTCGTGTTTATTTGGTGCGTTCAGTTTTATTGAGATGATTTTATCAAAATTATTTCCCACGTCACCTACACACTAATTCTGGGGTTTCCCCTCTAATTTCTACCTTATTCATCCCGATATAATTGGCGTAAATACTCAAAAAGTTACTTCGGGAAGAATGGAACTAAACAAATACAAAATGAGCTAATACGTGGACAATGTTATTCGTAAATTTTGAGAAATGAGAACTTGCCATGGGACTACAGCCTGGGACATAAGATTAGTACGCCAATTCTCTAACACTGAAATATCCCAGAATCGTTCCATGCTCACGGTCATTCTCCAGTAATAGTTTTAGGGATGAGTCTGTTATGGATGTGTGGAAATAGACTTCAATTATTAAGTATCATTAATACAACAACCACCAGCAATTCAAGAGAGGTTTTGTGTTGCCTTAACTATTCGTAAATAATGAGTCTGATCACAAGTCAAATCCTGGATAGCTCAGTAAAATTGAAAACTAGATTATGAAGTGAAAAATTAATTGAGGAAAGAATTATTCACTAGCATTTATATTTCCATTTGTATACAAATGCACATTTATTGAAGGTAGAAATTGTTATTATATTTATTTTAAGCCATGTGATCTGTACCTGTCCCATTTGATAGAATTAATCTATGCTTATAAATATTACTAAATAGGCCTTTAGTAAAATGTTGTGTTTTCTAGAAGGTTGTCTAGATATTCTGTCGTGAGAACATCAAGAAATGGCAGGGACATGTTCACACACGGGGATGAACATATATCACCACACTACCAGTTTAGTATTGATACTGGTTCCGTGAGTGGTCGAGGTTAGTTTCCTTCCCGACAAGGAAAAGTGGCGCCACCAACAATGCTTGCTTTACCACCAGCCGCTTGTATTGGTCGGATGGCATCCATTGTGCAATGGAGTCCGTACATTAAATAGTGTTTGTCTCAAGATGGAATAAAAAATAGCCTTCTATAATAAGCTCTACTGTAAATACCGAGAATTGTGGCTGGGAGCTCATATTAATAATATTTGTATCTTTGAGATTAATAAGGTATAAACCAAAACACATATTTTAAGTTTTGATATTATATCATTCTTTGCACAAGAATCAATACTTGGTTATTTAAATAAATAATTAGACTTCCTTGTTGCTACTCTTTGATTCAATAGCTCAACAATTATTTGTATACACAAACACCCAAGCCTCTATAATTTGACTCAATAAAAAAATATCAATACAAGTTAATAAAACAATATCAATACAAGTCAATAAAACAATATCAATACAAGCCCCTCACGTCTTACTTTTAGCTGCCAATCTATAAATAAACTGGACGTGCTCTGACTTTAAGAACACCTTGGTTGATATACATTTAAGGTTTAAATTATTCAATTTTTTTACTTTAAATACTTACCTTAAAGTTTTTTGAAGATGCTGTAATAATATTGATTTGGATTAATCTAAATTATGTAAAAAGTCATGGATGAAGGTAATTTTTCTTTAAAGTAATATAGGTAGAGTATCCTTTTAAGATTCATCCATGAACAAACACGTGTTTCTCAGAATGAGGTGAAAAGGACTTCACCCCTAAAATATATTTTTTTATACCTTCTTTCTTGCTAAATGAGTAACTGCGTCAATTCCTGTTAAATAGAACAAGTTCATAGTATTTGGCAGAACACGCCATTTCTCTATACCAATAAGAAGCTAGCTCTCACAAAACGTGTCGCCAGGACTCTGTCCATTAGTTAGTTTTTACATTGTCGACCAAGGGAGAAAATGCAAGGGATATGCCATATATAGACCATTGTACGTATGTTTATACCATTTCAATTGACCACGACGACGATGAGGAGGACGATCTCCGGGACCTCGCTCACGCACGAGTCAGTCACAGTCCAACACATTAAAATATAAGTCACTTCAATATCACAAGTGTGCAGTGATAAGAAACATTTAACTGAAATATGTTCAAATAATTTACTGGTGTAATATAAATAAACCGTGTGTGAAATAACAGCCAACAACATTTCTCTTTCTTTAATAATATTAATACCGATTTAATTAGTGCTCGAACACGGGGCTATAGACAGCTGATTAAACGGTATCTTTTCCGTACAGTGGTGATAGGCGCTCGATCACGGAGTTTTATTCAACCTATAAAAAAACATCACATCATTTTATATCAAGGAATTAATCCGTTGTGTATCAATCGACGCCCGAAGTGGGGAGATTGATCACATAGTTTTTATTATTGACGCCCAAAGAGCGGCGCTTTTTTATCCGATATTATTATAATGCACTATCAAATTAAAGGTTTAATATATCTGAGTTGATAAAGTGGTTTGTATGTTGTTGCTTTTTAGCACCTCTTCTTACTACCCGTTCGAGCTAGACGCTGGTTTATGTGTAAAAGCAAAGGTTTAGGTCCTAACAGGTATAGCTTGACTAATACATTGATTGTTTTGCAAGGAACTTTCTGAAAATACATATAACATATGTATACATATATGAATCATAGAAATATCAAATATTCTATGAGCCAAATATAAAATATAATAGCTTTAAACGTTCTAGGTTCCATATATATATATTTCTAAGTGCTCTATGATGACATGACATTTTGAACAGCTGACATACAAAGTTAGTGGCATATACAGCTAGCATATTATATATATTCATTAATATGAACAACTTCCAACGCCTTTCGGTGCTTGGAACAAATGTAAGTAGTATCGCGTAGAATATGACT
The DNA here is from genome assembly GCA_902141385.1 of Timema californicum. Classification (NCBI taxonomy): domain Eukaryota; kingdom Metazoa; phylum Arthropoda; class Insecta; order Phasmatodea; family Timematidae; genus Timema; species Timema californicum. Next base: position 36,491 of record CABFOW010004363.1, read on the forward strand.
CCATACATTTTAAATTTCCACCATTCATATGGACTAAGGGTCATATACACATGAATACTATGGAAATAAATTGCAGTTGAAAGGTTCACGTATACTAGGTCATAACAAAAACATATTACTTTAAACAACAATGGGATCTACTTCTATATTTACTGGAAACTTAGAGATTATATCTTACTCCATTATAAACGCTATACATATTTTGGAACCCGTCCAAAATACGTCTAATCTGAAAAATATCGTGCAGCCGATTTGATCTTTGTAAAGAATAACGAAATCCCTTTTTTTCATTCTATGCCAGAATATATTTCTTTGAAAGGGATCTTAAAAGAAACACGTGGTACAGATGCTAGAGCTGGTATTTCTTCTAAAACCGAGAAAAGGAAATTCGCTAATCCTTCGGTAAATAGATCAGCTGGCAAGTAATGTGGTATATAGAGCAGCTGACAAGTAATGTGGTATATAGATCAGCTGGCAAGTAATGTGGTAAATAGATCAGCTGGCAAGTAATGTGGTATATAGATCAGCTGGCAAGTAATGTGGTATATAGATCAGCTGGCAAGTAATGTGGTATATAGATCAGCTGACAAGTAATGTGGTATATAGATCAGCTGACAAGTAATGTGGTATATAGAGCAGCTGACAAGTAATGTGGTATATAGAGCAGCTGGCAAGTAATGTGGTATATAGAGCAGCTGACAAGTAATGTGGTATATAGAGCAGCTGGCAAGTAATGCGGTATATTAAGTGATAAAATAACAAATGTCAACTAAATTCTGTAATATTTTAAAACAATATTGTTTTGTTTATATTTTATATAGCACTTTACTATTGTTTGCATATTTATTTGAATGCATTACGGGCGAGGAAGTTTACCCAAATTTGGGTGGAAGGAGAGAATGAAACCATTTATTTACGTCAAAATTGCTTTATATTATCATCATTATTTGAATATATAATAACTGGATTGGTGGGGACACAGACCATCCGTCAATCTCCACTGGTTATGGTAAGTTCAAAGTCCTAGCCCTTGAAATGAATGTTGAGCATAATTTTCCCTAAATGGTTTGACATGTTACCTGCTTACAAATGCAAGTACATTTCCTCTAAATTTGACCTCACTTATTTTCACCCAATTAGTAACAAGAACAAGCTAATGTACAGTACTTGTATATTCAAAGAACCTATTGGGAGGTATAAAAAATACCAATTTTTTCTTTCATAACTAGACTTAACGAACAAGGATTAAAGATGATATTTACGGGAAGGTGTAGGGTTTTATCGTCAAATATGTCCTTCTAAGTTCAATCTTCCCAATTCCTAATCCATTGGAGTAATTATAACTTAAGCATATTACCCAAACGGTTAGTAAGACATGATGCTAAATAAAAATTAGGCTATTTATTTCAGTCAAAATTACTATCGGTCCTATATTGAACTCCCCCGTCAAGTTGTCAATTTCTAATTATATTAAAATAATTTAAATTAATAGAATTAAGATTATCCTTATGGGTATATAATCTAACGTTTTGGTCACTTAATAAAAAATTAAATTCCTAAAAATAACATCGTTTTCACATAAAGTTTGCGAATGAATTTGCAAATTTTGACATATTTACATCTCTTTGTTTACCTATTGTTTCTATGAAAATTACTCTATCTCACTGATCTTGTCAATATTACCTTCGTGATTCTTCCAGAAATTTACTACCTCATGTATCGTATTAGTGTTTTCCCACAAATAGCGGGAAAGCGTGAGAATATTACCGTCAAAACAACTCCAGTTGTAGAGAAAACCCAGATAAATGTCCGAGTCAGTATCGATTCCACATCAATCAGTAACAGACCACCCCCTTGTTTTTCAAATGACACGTTTTAACGAGATAAAGGTAGTCCTAGGTATTTTCATTGCTAACTATTCCTGTTTGCTATAAAACTACTTACGGTCTAATGCCTATACGATTACTACCCAAAATAAGTGCGATTTTACACAAATATAGTAGTTTTAATCAAATTATTAAAATGTTCGGTTTAATATCTCTATCTTAAGTGCTTGTTTAGTTTGTGACATATTTGAATTGTAATTCATTAAAATGGTGTATGTGTGTGTATACCATTTATATGCATTACAAGGACAGAGTCTGCTAATTAAACCTATTATATGTTTTAACTTCATTAAAATATCTTTTACTTATAGACTTGGTTTGGAAATAAACGTAGCGCTTATATGTAACATTCAAAACATTATTTTGTCTACAAATGTAAACATTTTTTAGTAGTAGTGGTGGTAGTAGTTGTTGTAACAATAATATATATTTTTATATATTCATAAACTAATTCACGTAGCGTTTTTACTATCTCACACTATGAGAAAATATTGTAGTCATGAAATTTTTTACCTCAAGATTATGATCAATATTTACGTTTGTCAGAAACCCTATTAGGGAATTTTATCATTTTTCATGTCCCCATGTTGGTCTGCCCATGGCCACAAATCTCAAACGGTTTGTATTATTTTGTTCAAACTTGAGATTTAAATGTTGGATAATTATATTGGGACTTTATTTTTAATTTGACCCCAGTCCTTAAAATTAAGGGTAGTATATTGAGGAGTGATTTTTTGAATTACTAATTTTTTGAAAGCGGCTCTAGAATTTTTTTAAATATATATTTATGGAGTTTTTTATCTCCCAAATAACATTGTATGAGCGGTTTTGGATGTACATTAATTATAGGGTATTTTACGACCGAGTATTTTTGAAATTTGAAATATTTATAAATGTCTTTAGTTATTTTGTTCTAAATATATATCTAAGGAGAATTGACATATTAATTAAAATGCTATACCTGTTTGAGAAGGAGGGGGTTTGTTTAAAGGTAGCTTACTAATCAATCAGTATTTTAAACCTGGGGGTCTCGGCGTTAATCCGAAGTGGTCGCAAGATTTGTTAAGACTGTAACCTTATACTGTATTTACTCTTTTACAGGATTTTGATGATTATATTAAAGTTCAAAATCTAAATAGAAACAGAATCGTTTGGTTATTTTACTCTGACTGTATGTTTACCGACACAGTTAACTGCAGTAGCCTCTCATATTTGGGTGAGTAGCACTGCAGGCTCTCGCTTTGTTCAAATACAGAATACTCGCTAAGCTCATCATTCTCCTCTGTAAGCTCTCATTCACTTTCATATAAGAGCCGAGTGCTGTCGAGGATGAATCAGCCTGCTTGCCTGAGTGGTCAACCACCGATCGTGAGCAGTGCTTGTCTGGTAAACTTGTGACATTGTCGTATTGTAGTTTTCATTTCTCTGTGTGTACATAAGTTTCCCTCATTTGTTCACGAAAGATTATGTGAATTAGAGCATAATTAATACTGACAACGGGATGGATTCCTAAAAAAGGTTCTGCTATTTGCGGAAGGGGAAAACCAGATAAGAAAATAAAATTAAGAGAGAATATTTAATATATGTTTGTCGTTTGGGTTCACTAAAGTTGAAAAAAATTGCGAGTAGAGAACTTTGTTCTTTTTGGGTTTGTCTGTTTTATCTACAGAGATTATGAAATAAAACAAGCTGAAGTGACACCTGGAATGAAAACACAGTAAGAATGCAGGACAGCCGTGGGATTTTTTAAAGAAAAAATTGTAAGAATATTTTTACAGACCAAATTAATGATAATTTGACAAGCATTCCTACTAATGTACTTCCGGCATCAATCAAAGATTCGTATATGATCACAAAATGTAATAAGCCTCGTTCTGTTAGAGAGACAATCGTTTTGCCTGCTGCTATCGAAATTACTGAAATAATGTTTGACAAAACGTCTGCATATCCAGTTCGAAAGATCCCTCTATCAGATAAGACAGTAGGGGGACGGATATCTGACATGGCGCCAGACATGCAAGAACAACTGATAGAAGCTTTTAAACTGTAACAATGTTCTATACAGGTTTATGAAGCCACTGACTTAGTGACGGATGCCCACCTTATAGCTTAAGTTTGGTACATTCATAACAGATCTGTCAAAGAAGACCTATTTCTATGCGCCATATGGACTATCTGTATGATCCACAAGGAGTCACTTGCCTATAAAAACTAGAGTACAGAACTAAGAGCTGTATTTATTTCCACCATTAAAATAGTAAGCTCCATTAAGAAAAGACCAACTGAATGACGTTTGTTCGCTGCTCTGTGTGAAGGAACAAGTGTTGATCTCAGTACTCTATTATCCTACTTTTCTTCACGCTGGTTGTCACGCGGGAAATAACTTGCAAGGGTCTTTGAGCTGAAGGATGAAATTAGTCTAACTTAAAGACAGTGACTATCCCGGGAATAAGAATGAGATCAATAAGAACAGTTAAACTAGCCTATATTGCTGATATTAAAGAGTATATTCATTGATATTTTAATATTTGAATTTTTTTAAACATCTCTACTTTTATTCAAAATTGGTATCAAAAGACTATTTTAGATAATAATTATATTATATTTTCTTTCTCTAATATAATATAATCCAAGGTTAATTTACTTACATGAAATTGTAAGAAAGTTAAAAAAAAAATTCGAAATTGGCATTGAAGATCTAGTTCAAATGGGAGTAATTTTTCATGATAAATAAGAATACATTTTTATCTCCATGAATTATAAACAATGTTAGGGTTATTCTGATATAACTTATTTTAGTTAATTTTAAATTTGAAAAAATTATTTAAACATTTTGGTTTAAAATCTATATATAAATGGTGTGTATTATAATTAACATCTTTATGTGATATTTTATGAGGAAAATCTAGATAGTGGTAAATTTATTTTAAAAAAAATTCTTCACGAGAAAGTTTATGCTATTGTGTCATACCATTTATTTTATTAATAATATTTGTTCATGTATAGGTATATAATTCTTCTATTTATAAAATAGGGCAATTTTATTTCCTTCCCTTGTTTAATAAAATACAGTATGTCCAATTTTCCAAATATTTGAAAATTAATTGACCTAAAAATATACATATAGCTAATATAGCATATCAAACCTGCTGTTTAAGATGTATAACAAAAATTCCATAAACATAATTAACACAATGAATACAAAAGCTAATATATTTTAATAATGTGTGGCAGATATTAACTCACGGTGGATTTATGTTGCCAGGAAACGCCCAGGCTCCAGCAAAACTGCCCCAGCTGACTATGCCTGGACTATCAGCTAAAATATATCTTACTCATTGGTCCCACTTCGAAGAAATGGCAGATACGTTTTTCTCTAGGCGCCACATAATCAACGAGCAATAGGGGTCAATCATTGCAATCCCGCAACTTAACCCCTTTCCCCCCTTAGATGTCCAGATGCAAACCTTCCCCGAGTTCGTCAGTTCTGTTAGTATATGACAGTGGTTCCTCGCTTCATATTTTATATTCTATTTTATAAATTCGACGGAGGAAGTACTAGGACGTAAGTATAATCACCGAAGAAATTAATTATGACTACGATGTGTCAGGCGTCGGTCTCTCCACATCGTTGCAGATGAAGCCTCAACTGGAACTTTAAGTATTTGACAGTTATAATCTAGGATTGATTCGTACAAATTTTTAACTATGTTAATCAGACATAGTTTTTTGTGTCAGAATGTTTGACTTTATTATTTATGTCAATCAGAATGTTCGATTTTATATTCCATGTACATCAGACATTGTTATTTCTGTCAATTTGTCTGACTTTATTATCTGTGTCCATCAGATATAGTTTTTTGTGTCAGAGTGTCTGACTTTATTTTCTATGTCCATAAGGCATTGTTTTGAAAGTTAGTCTTAACGCTCTTTTTCTATGTCCAAAAGACATAGTTGTTTGTCAAAATTAAGAAATATTTTCCTATGAACATATGGCGCCTATTTTTGACTGCCATTGTGCTGAAACAGACGCTCCTGCGATGGAGAATGAGGGTTGATCCTTATTTCTAGAGTTACTAAACTAAACTAAACTAAACTAAACTAAACTAGATGTTCAATCTTACTTCTGATAGTTCCTTGTCATCAAGAAGATTATTTCTATTCCTGCCTATCGAGAAGTATACTATTATGTTAACTGAATAAAGTTATACCTATATAATAACAATGGACATTTGATCTAATATCAATTTAAAATGTATGTTATTCTATTTCTCTAGTTACATTTAAATAAATTGGTTTGTTATATTTGTATATTTCTCTTATATCTAATCCTTCTCAAACTTTCATGTTATAATTTTGTGAATTGTAATCGTCATTTATTCTACTAGATAGGAGAAGCTAGGATTCACTAAATACAGTATTTTAAGGAATAAACATGAAAAAATATTAGCAGACTTAGCCTATATTGACAAATACCAAATGTAAATTTTGGGAACTGTTAGAGCAAATTCATTATGATTTAATTCCTTCGTATAATTTATATTAAATAGTAGTAAGCACGCAACCCGAACGTGTAATAAAACCTGATGCTAAAAAATACTATATGGTCTTACAAAACTTCAGCTTATTGCCAAATAAGTTCGGCATAACAAATTTCTCACCAGTAGACAGACAACATAATTTTATATCTTTCAATTCACTCCTAACTGCTTTCAAAACTATTTATTGTTGGCTCTACAGAAATAGAAAATAGCCTTCTTGCTCTTAATAGATATGGTGCTTCTATTCAAGAATATTTATTTATTTCAATCCTTTACTCTATGAGAGGGGGAGATTAAAATATTGAGAATAAAATATATATTTTTAACGTAAAATAATGTATAATTTTTCCATTTACGTTTTACGACTCACCAGTGATTTACATATTTTAACTATTTTAGTTGTGTTAGGATTATAAAGAAGTTATTTGGAAGAAATGAATTGACATTTGCGTGTAAGGATAGTGGGAAACTAATCAGGGGAAAACACACTTAACACCTGATTAGAGCATATTTCTCAATCTCAAGAAAACTAGACTAGTTGAGTTTGACATTTAATCCTCGTGATCAACAATATGTGTTATCATTTATTGAACCACATTATTTTTTAACTATGAAACCTCTTTAAAAACTGATATAATAAATGATTGATAGCATAATTAAATGTATTTTCTTTAATTCTTTTTGTTTTTACATCTAGAATAAAGCCATGGTATTTTTGATAATTGAGATATTAAATTTTACATTTAATTTGATTGGTTTAGTGTTTGAAAGATTCATGGCTCAAAATGCTGCAGCAAATAAATAACACAAACCAGTCTAAAGTAACCCCAACTTTGTCTGTACTCAAAGTTAGTTACATTACAATAAGTTGGCTAATTATTTGGCAAAATAAATGGGAATGACACTTGGACATGGTCGTAACTTTAGTCCTTTTTAATATTTCAAAAACAAACAGTTATTATTGAGAGTATAAAAGAGGATATATATATATATATATAAATATGGCATGCTAACAATGTAAATTGCTGTCCCTACACAAAAACAAATATAAACCAGAATAAGCCGCACTGAAAGTAGGAAAACCAAACCATTGATCTGAAACCTGAAAATATTGCGAGAAGGACTTTATGAAGCGTTTCTTTGTCAAAAGTACTTTCATCCTACTCTTCTCTCCCCCACTTCCTATATTGTCTTTCTCACACCCACAATATAATCTACCCCTTTATATGGTTGTATAGTTCTCAACCCTTTAACTTTCCCTTTATGATCCTCCCCTATACATGTAGTATCCATCCACTGCCGGTTTCTAGTGCTCAACTTTTTGTTTGTAAAACCTCTTCTGTCATTTTATCACGTGTACATCTTACATTTAATGCATTATTTTATTTGAGCGCTTTATTTAGTTTATATCATTTCATCTAGGATTGTTTAGCAATACGTCTTACTACCTGTTTGGGTTATACGATTATGTACTAATTACACTAATAGTTTAAGGGATTAGTAAGTTTATTTACAGGGGATGTGTACTCACATTTTCATGAAGGGAGAGTAGAAAACAATTTTGAAAAACCACCCTCACTACACCCGACCGATATTCTAACCTTTATCTCCACGACATCCGCAGTCTGGTCTACTACAAGAGATGCGCCTTAGACTATTTGGCCACTGAGGTGGGCTAGATCATCTCTTCGTATTATTTATTTTGTATTTTTAGTTTATATAAGAGAACAATTATTTTAATCGTTAGCGTTATCGACCCTGAGATTATGCCAGATATTATTGTTTTGAGTGTTCACAAACTCAAAAAGTAAGTTTTACAACAAGCATCTGTGTATACAGTATATCTGGGACTACAGCCGAACCGGTTGAATTAATTTAATTTAAAAGTTTATTTATATATTATATGGATCCGACACCTTAGCTCAGTCACTAGCATGTCTGTCGACTGAGTTATGGGTCCAGTATTTGATTCCCGACATGGGTGAAAATGTATCATTAATTAAATGTGAGTTTACCCTTTCACAATGATGAACTAACGTCTGGAGACTAGATGTTGTGCCTGTCTTTGTCTTAAGGCAAATGAAACTACGACATCCTAGAAAACCAGCAGTGGAAAATATATGGCTGAATAAAAAACTGACCACAGACTATATAGTAAATTTATATATTATATCGCAAATCCTTAGTTTCAAATCTAGTTTTAAAATGAATTTAAGGTTATGGATTAAATTAATCATTTATGAAATTTCCAAATATTTCAAAAATTCCTTTGATAATTTTTGAATGTATATCTTCTGGTGGAGTGGGGGAATTGATTGATAACATTTTATACCTGTTTTTGAGATAAAAACTAATTTAAGGTTTGTCACTGAGAAAATATGTTTGAAATTTTATTTCCTATCTACAATAGACAATATGACCCGCTTTGGTTACCGCAAAGTCTAACGCGCTACTCTCGTAATAGACTAGACTGCCATTTATGGGGAGAAAATGGTTTGAAGCTTGGTTGGGTGTACTTAGAATGGGTTTTAATAAATGGTCTTGACTCCCTCCACGCAAATGCGGGTACACTTCATATAAATCTAACTTTACTAATGCCTAAAACAATTAGTGTAATATTAGTACATAAGCGTATAACCTGAATTGATAGTAATACGTGGTGCTAGAAATATAATTATAAAATAGACAATATGACAAATTATATATCTTGTATTGTACAATTTATTTATTATTTTCTTCATTTCACTGGGTCTGTAATTATTTTGTCCTAGATCCTTTCTTTGGTTCATATTTACCAAAGTTTTCCCCTTGTCTGGATTTAATTTTAATGGTTAAGGCTTAATACCAAATGAGTCACAATCAACTTCAAAATAATAATTTAAAAAGTTTATATCATATTTACAATTTCACAGTTAAAGAAGTTTGATGGTGACAAGCTGGGTTTTATCGTATGCTCTGACATTTTATTACGACATTACCTAAATCATCCATAAGATGGCATGCATATTTATATTTGGATCATCATCATCATAATAATATAATTGTTCTAGTGGTGCCGGGTACAATGTTAGCGAGCCTCCTCCATTCCACGAAATTCATCAGTGTCTGGTTTTCCATTACTTCTCTCCAGTTCTTGTTTCCCTATACCACGTCACTGATGGTTAGGTAGATCCTCCACTTATTGCGTCTTCCTCTAGGTCTATATTCATATATTTTTATTCAATAAACGTGACTTGTCTATATTTCTTTCTAAATAATTCTATTATTTTTCTTCTTTAAATCTATCATTTTATTTTCCTCTGTTATTCTTTATATTATGCTCCTCTAATAAATCTTCAATTCTTATCGTATTCAAAAATGCTTTTTCTCTTATTTGCATAACTATTTAATTTAATTTTCTTATTTTTATAATATCTTTTGGAAATAACTGTTATTAGCCGAGTTCAAATGGTAAATATAGGGGAAAAAATTAACTTTGTTAAAAAAAATTGCCTTTGGGATTTAGCTTGGAAGGCCATACATTTATTTAAACGTGTAAAACTAATTCATATTACATTACTATTTTTGAATATGAATTTTAGATACGTACAGTGCCAATCACAAAATAATATAGCCGAAGAGCAGTTATACCTGAATATCCAACTAGTTTTGTGACATTTTAACCACCTTTTCAGGTAGTAACTGCTACTCCACTACATTTCATGACGGCTACTGTTCTTAAACAGCATCTATTACAAAGCATCAACATAATAGAACTAATCCTCCATACACTCGTAGACCTTAGCGGACTTGATAGTAAATGCTTCCCTTAGGATTAATGATCATGGATTCAAACCCAGCCTTGGTAGAAGGAATTTCCTAGAGTGATAAAAATCCATAGAACAAATTTTTTTGGAGGGGAAATAGATCCGTCAATCCCATGTCGATTGTGAGATGTAAAATAACCCTGGAAGATATGTGGAAATACCTTAGTGGCCAAATTAGTAGGTCCTTTATCTCTCAATCAAAGAAATTCCCATGCGATGATATTATCATTCGCTTCAGAAAGTTCATAATAAAAACCTCAAATGAAAATTCAATAAATAGATTTCTCCATTCATCTTCCCTGTATGATTATAATCTCAACTACGAGATATATTCGTATACCACGTGAGATTTTTTTAAAGTTGATTTATCTTACGATGTTTATTTCTCGTAAATGGTTTATTTCACCTCCATCTACCCTACTCTTATTCTTTGTATCTTAAAATAAATGTTAAGCAAACCTAAACAAAATATTTGAGCACACTGTAGTTAAAGTTTACAATAAACTCAGAAATGCCCAGACCTAGTTCTAAAAATAGAAAATAAGTAAATATACAACCTCATAAACGAGACATTATAAAATAATAATAATAATAATATTTAGCACCGCATCTTACTACCCGTTCGGGTTATATGCTTTTAGTACTAATTACTCTAATGGATTAGGAATTGGGAAGGTTGAATTAGAGGAAGTACACCCGCATTTGCGTGGAGGGAGAGTGGAAAACCATTTAGGAAAAACCACACCCAGTTCACCCGACCGAGATTAGAACCTCGATCTCCCCGTCCTCAGCAGTCGGGCTCAACACGATAAGAGCGTTAGCCAACTACGCCACCGAGGCGGGTCACTTATAAATTAACCTGATCTCTTTATTTCAAGTTATATAATCTAGATCATATTTCCATGCACGTTCTTTGATTTGGAACTTTTTTTTTTCGAAGTGTGTTTCTCTTGTCAGACCAGCACCTTGCCGTGCAAACAATAACCACTCAAAACACGTGGGACACTCACAGCTGTTGTTTTTTGTACAGAAACTTGCACAAGTTCTACTCTATGTGACATGTTTACGGAATATTTGTTACCCCACCCAATTTATTTCTCCAAATCGTTATTTTTTTTCTCAACTTTATCTTATTATATTATGATTTAATATTAAATAATATTACACTATTTTCTCTTTTAAAAGTTTACTTTTACCGTCCATTTATTATTTTACTAATTATTATTAGGTTTAACGAAGAGTTATTAGTCACATAATGCAATGATAAACGAATAAAAATCTGAAGGACTAATAAAGAGTAAGTGCACCATAATTTGTTAAAATATTTTATAAAAAGCCACTTTCATAGAAAACGCGCTTCATCTTAACCACCCATGGTTCAATCCTCAGCTGATCTGGAGTGAGGTCTTGCACGAAACTATATCACGCTGAGCACGAGCTAATAATATCATATATAATCACGTGTTTCTGCCTGATTGGGTTATACGCACATTATACTAAAGGTGTACGTAAGATAACGTTAAGGTTTAGAAGAAATATATCATATTTTGCAAGAAGGTACGGTAATAATCAAAACGTAGTTATTTAATAAACACAATCTTCATTATGTATTTCAGAGAATCGAACAATGACCTCATCATCGGTGAATAAAACCTGACGTCAGACCACGTGCCTATCTACACGTGTCATATGAGTTCAATACATAACCTCAAGCTCCCCTCATAGGTGGAGAGTGAAAATATTTTGTAAAATAAACTAATTATTTCTCTGAAAGTGCTGACCATAGACCTGTAAACTTGATTATCAGTCAGAAGGTCCGGGTTCCATCACAATTGCTTGTACTTAAAAGTGTGTACCCCATATTGATTATCTAGTCTTCCAGATCGGTGGATTTATAGTAAGTTATTTATACTCTCCTTTGCTTAAACTAGCCATTATGTTTCGTTAAAACTTGAATGTAAAAAGCTGTAAATATTATGTAGAAACTTTTTGATTGGTATTAGCAGAAAGAGACATTTCAATTCTTCAGTCTTATTGAAGAAGTTCAGTGTTGATTCCAGCAATTTATAATTTACCATGTACTTCATAAATTAAACGGAATAAAAGATAATCTTATATGTCAGTATATGGTTATCAATGGTTTTTCCAGTCTCCCTCCACGAAACTGTGAAAACTGTTTTTTTAAATAATATTATATTAGTATAATTAATCTCATATGTTCACGATGGGTAGTGATATGAGGTGAAACAAAAATGCAAACTTAGTTTGTCAATGTTAAAACGCTATAAAAAATAGTCCTTTTAGCATTTTGGTACTCTAGTGTTTTAGTCTGCAATGTTTCACCTCAGAGAAGTAAACAACATAATAAACTGCCAGTGAGCAATTATATGGAACAAACGGGAATTAGCTTTAACACATACATTCTTTCACACAAACTCTCCTTCACATACACTATCTCAATTATTCTCACAACCACCCTCTCTCATACATTTTTTCTTTATTTTTCTCCCAGAATCTATTCGTCACACACAAATCTCTATTTACCACTATCATTTTCACTCTCTCTTTCTAACTAACATTCACTCTATCACACTCATTTTCTTTTACTAGCAATCTCACACTCACTCACACAGTCACACAAACACACAAACACTCATATACTCACATAATCTCGCAATCTCTTTCTATCTATATATAATTTGGTAAGCCCAATTTCAGTTGAAAATAGGAGAAAACTGTTAAACCTATGTTGACAAACAAACAGTCATTTTAAATATTAGATATCTAAGATACCGATAAAAAATAGTAGGGGAAAGTAGGGTATAATCGGGTATCAAGTGTATAATTATTTATAGTAAATACATTTATTCTCTTAAAGTTCTGATTTTGTGATGACAGAATCTTTATTATGTCTTCTTTAACCAGACATATTGTTTTTTTATACTTGTGATGATTTAATGTCCTTGAAATATATGTTTTTTAAATACGGCAAACTACCCTGTTTTACCCCACTGGTTGGGTAAAACTGGGTACCTTTTAAAAACAATGTTTACGTCTTCCAATAACGAAATTTTTCAATTTATTTTAAAGTTAACACTTCAGACATTACACATATTTAATTCAATAACATGTTTTAGTAAATCTTTCAGTCATTGAACAATACCGAATACTATTTAAGGCGAATTTGTTTAGAAACTTTAGTACAAAAATTACGATTGTATTCTTCATCTAGGTCATGCCCACTGCAGGCTTCATGAGCCCATTCGCTGCACACCGAGCACTGTATCCAGCCTTCTCCTGATCTTGAGTGTATGAACAGCTCGTTGCAAAACATGCAGGCAGCATCCATACCATCTTCATCTTCAGAAGGCGACCACTCTTCATCTTCGGGGGATGACCACTCTTCCTGGCGCTTCTTTTTGTTTGCTTCTTTCCTGTTGTTCTTATTTTTGGTCTGCCTGTGGTTTGATCTTCTTCCTCTGGTCCTTTTTGCTCGTCTTCAAAAAGTTTTCTTTTTTTGATTGTTTTCTTAGGCTTGGCAAATTCTTCTTCAAGTTCTAATTTATAAGGTGTTGAAGTCAAAACTACTGTTTTCCCTCGTTTTCTGTTGTCTTTCTTTTCTGGCCTTTCGTTTTCTTTAGGAACCGGCCTGATAAAGAGTGGGGAAATATTAAACGCAGATCCATCACCCTTGGTTGTGCATGGCTCGACTCTGTCAATTCTAGATGTTGATGGCTTGTCAGTGTCAATTTTAGATTTTGATGGCTTGACAGTGTTAATTTCCGATGTTGGTGGCTGAGCTTGAGTTGAGTCTGTGACTGCTGACGTTTTTACGCCTTCATCTTTTGACAGTTCTCCGTGTGGCACTTGTATGGGAGGGGGATGGTCAGTCGTTTCTGCAGGAGCATACAAGTGATCGGGGATTGCATTTCGGTTCAATGGACATATTCCAGTTTTTTCGAATCCATGGATAGCTGTTCGCATAAGAGCCGCTCTTAGGAATGCATCTCTAAATAGTTTCCCCACTTCATATATAGTTACTAAACGTCCAGGGTGTGCGATTAACCATTTTCGAACCTCCTGTTCATTGTAAGCACTCATTGGAGCCATAAATGACACATCTAGTGGCTGTAAGCGATGTGTGCAATGCGGGGGAAAACACAAGATGATAACATGGTTTTCCCTAGCTAGGTTAATGAGCTCTAGACTTTTAGTATGAGAGGCGTGCCCGTCCAAAAGTAACATCACAGGTTTTTCAGATGAGGGATGGGAAAATTCGATGAATTTCTTGAACCAGACAACAAAAGCCTCTTTATGGATCCACCCACTATTATGGTAGACAGCAAGCGAGCCAGGAGGTGTATCATCCATCAACTTAGAATTTTCTTTCTTTCTTGGGAAGACAAACATAGGCAGCATGAAATTCCCTGATGCGTTCATGCATGTTTCAACTGTCACGAGTGTGCCTCTTTCCGCTGATGACAAAGATCCTACTTTTTTTTCCCCGCGTAGTGCTAGGACCCTAGAGGGTTTGTTAGGCACAGTCATAATGCTTGTCTCGTCAACGTTATACACATCATTTGGAGAGAATTTGTATTTTTCATTAAGATATTCTAGGAGATCATAAAACTTCCCAACAGACACGCGGTTGAAGCCCTTTGCACGTTCAATTGATGTTTTTTCTGGATTCCTCAATGAGAGTTCTTTGTGCCTGTCAAAAATCCACCTAACCAATCCTTCCCTGCTCTTTTTTTCTCTTTATTGAATGAGTTCGGAATGTTATTGCTTTCTGCTAACTGAAACGCTAGTTCACGAACGTCAATCAAGGTAGGACCAAACAGCCTTTCTTAAAGGCGCAATATGTAGTCCACTAGTTCATTTTCTTGTGCCATAGTGAAGACCGTTGTATAACCACCTAACCTCTTTATGGCAGCTTTTTGGGGATACAAACTTTCTTTTCAGGCCTTTCTAATTCTATCCTCCAATGTTGACTGGGGAACACCATAAACTTGTGACGCTCTCTTGTAACCCATTTACCTTTGTAAAACTTCTCGTATAGCTCCTGACATACTTTCTTCAGTCCAACTCGCCCTATTCGTTTTTCTTTCGTAATGGCGCGGCATGCTGACGACCTGACAATACAAGAAAAAGATAAAAAAAAGAATAAAAAAAATTGAATTAAATCTTTTGGGCTTACATAAAAACTATATTTTAAATTAAAATTATTTAAATTGAAACGCGTAAATAATGTTAATAAACAATGTTTCTATTTGTGTAAATCATTACAATAATGTATTTAAACATTACATACAGCTAGCAATAATTATACCATCATTAATGATACATTGTTATAGCAAAGGTTGTTCGCTACATTAGAGCAAAATATAATACAATGCGTGGGGTAAAATCGGGTACTACCCGGTTTTGCCCCACCCCCATGTACCCGGTTTTACCCCAAACGACCACTTAAAATAAATATGGAGTCCCTTCCACACATTACAACAAAGAGACTTGGGCAAGGCAGCAAAATAACGTGCTAGAACTAACGAAAACAATTATGTACTTACCACCACGAAGAACTGTTGCAGGAATTTAATATAAAGTCACAAAAATATGAAAATATTTGAGAAACTTTCCACAATTTCTAAAACCTTTCGCAAAATCAAGATGCGAAACCTTACACTTCTGTAACTCAAGGCAGACTGTAAACTGATGCTCTTGATACGATTTCATGCCACAAGCACTATATCGCTGCACCAGGTGGGAAAAACCGCGGGTACCCGGTTTGACCCGCCTACCCGGTTTTACCCAACTTTCCCCTAGCCTAAAACCAAAACCCAATTTTCCACCTTTTCCTTCCGTGTGGGCAGTGGCTCAACCATACAATCATTCTTTGTTTACTTCTTCATGGAAACCATTATTTGTGTATATTTGTCTATCGGTAAATAAAATATTCCTCTTTGGTTAAGAAAAAAAATCAAATCCATAATCACTTTAGTGATTTGGTGCAAAAAATAGAGAGAGAGAGATCTGGGAGAGGAGTCGTTTAAAATTCTCTTCGTAGTATAACGGGGGTAAAATATAAGTTTATAATCTGATTAAAAACCAACGGCTAAAGATTTATGTGTGATTTATGAGTGAAGGCTTAATGTATAAAACATTTTCCGATAAAAATTTTAGAATAAATTTTGGTGTAATAATATGTAACTATCAATGCAAATATCCACTAATATTATTTTTTGAATCCCGTAATGTTTTAAATAAAATAATTTTTTTAATCTAAGATTTTGCTATTACAATAATATTTTTGTATATTTTTATCTAAATAATTTAATTATACATAAGTACTACTATCAGCTTTATTTAAAGGGTAATTAATAAAATTTATTCTGTAGATATGCACTCATATAAGCATACAGATCGTTAAACTACAATGCTAACAAATCCATTTGTAGAACAAATTCCAGTCCACAATGTAAATATTTGATACCTTAAACGCAACGTCCCCGACAACATAAGTCATTGCGAGATTTACACTTTGGACGATGTGATCACCTGTGTGAGTGATGTCATTTATTAGAAACATGTGTGGATAAAGTAACATTCATAGATGGTCACGGCGTTATATTACAGATATAAAAACTGACATCTCCTGTCAAAATTACAGAGATAGAACCCACCCCTTAGTCCTGTGGATTCATGAAACTTGTTCTCGTAAAGTTGTTCAAGTGTCCACGTGGGGGCTCTTGAGATAAAGGAGTCATGTCTGAAAATGTTACAAATGAGATAAGTACAGAACCGCAAACTACCATCACATTCTTCCCGGGTAGAAGGGCTTTGGTCGTTAACAAACTAAAAAAATTATTAAATGTAACTTATGGGCAAATAGGGGATATATTCTGGACAAATAGAGATTAGCAACTTTTCTACCTTTGAATTGACGTTCAATTTTTTTTATAGGATTTATGTTAACTCAACCAAATATACATTTTTGAAGTTTAATGTAGAAAACCAAATGAGTCAACTCGTGCCTTTTAATTATTTTTTTTTGTATTGACAAAATATAATTGGTGTAAAAATAACCTAATTACATATAAATAATTCATGTGTATCTTTTTAATGGGACATTTTTTGGAAAAAAGTGGTGCGAAATATTTTACGCTACTTGTTGTAAAATAGTTTTTAAAGCATTAAATTTAAAATTATTATTAGCACCGCGTCTTACTACTTGTTCTGGTTATACGCACTTACTTTAAAGTGTAATGGTAGGGTGATTGTGAGATGAAATGGAGGACCTACAGTTTAACGTGGAATCCGAAACACGGTGGAGGCCTGGCATTCCCCACATTCACAAGATGTCTTGTCAGAGGTGAAGNCACATTCACAAGATGTCTTGTCAGAGGTGAAGGAAGGGTTTGGTAATCAGATAGATCTGTGCCGGGACTGAGGATTGAACCCATGACCCCCAGCACAGAAGTCCGACACCTTATCCTTAGACCACCAGCTCACCATTAAATTAAAAATAAAAGTTTCATTTATAACAAGTAAATAATGAGATGTGATTGTTCTAATTATCTTGTCACCAAGAAAACAACCCATTTTCTGACTCTAAAAATTATCTAAAATCTTATTTTTGCTTTACTGTATGGTTTTAGACCTAATCCCTTTTCACGAAGAGCTGAGTTAAATTTGGTTGGTCGGTCGATTCTTCATTTTTTATGCTAATATTTAAGACGCCCGATGAGTGATGCCTAGGCAAACTGCATGACTTATAATAAATGCGGGTAGCAGCCCCTCATTCATTCAGGGGATTCTCGTTCAAGGCAAGCTGCCCAGGATCACTCGACGTTTTTACACTCATTTTTAAAAGAAAAATAATTATTCCAATTCCAGTGGCAGAAATTAAAATGGTAAAGGATGTATTTTTTCAATAAATGAACAAAAACTTATGTAGACCTACGGATGCGCAATAACCACTAAACAATGATATCTAATACCATGAGTCAGGATATAAAATAATGGTTCTAGGCTTCATTCAACTTGCATGATACATAATTAAAATATTAAATAACTCATAATGCCGTTTATTTGTATAATCTTTCTTATACGAGAGTTATTTGAACAAAGTTTTAAGATATCATTTAGTAGGGAATTTAGTTTGAATGCAGCTGTTATTCGTAGAAAATTAAGTGAGAATAATCTTCCATGGATGTATTTTTTAAATGAAGATTGCAGCTATTAAGATACACAACAACTAAAACAATTATTATAAACATGTTTGATAAATTGAATAATGATACCAGGATATTTGAATCAAAACCATTCCCATCCCACTAATAACAAATTATTATGTTTTATAGCTCATGACTGAACTACTGTACTTTGACCAAATATTGCCAAATTTTTTAACATTCATAATTTTTCTTTGCCATTTTAATTCATCAATATAAATATAATATAGTATTTCAACACTATAATTTATCGGAATGCAGTCAGATAGGACTTCGCTTATAATGCGATTACCAGTTTGATATATTTAAAAGTAATGCTTTATAAGACTACATAAAACTTGTTACTTACATTGTCGGTGACCTGGTGGTCAAAGGGTAAGGTGTCAGGCTTCTGTACCAAACCTTTCCTTCACCTCTGACAAGACATCTTGTGAATGTGGGGAATGCTAGACCTCCACATTAAATTGTAGGTCCTCCATTTCATCTCACAATCACCCTACCATTACACAGCGTAAGTGCGTATAACCCGAACGGGTAGTAAGACGCGGTGCTAATAATAATAATGTTACCTACATTATCATATATGTATTAGAACCACCAAACTATTTACCCATTATTCACTTTATTATGCCACCCTAGCATTTAGTTGTTACTGGCAATACCACGGACTGGATACTGCCCTTGGAGCCCCACACAGAGGAATCCAGGGTAGGTCAAGTGTTGAATGTGTCGGCCCGAGTAAAGAATTTCCTTTCAATTATTTACACCATCACCCAGAAGTCGCAAGTTTAGAACAAAGTTATCGTGCTAGAAAATTTAATTATGTTACTATATTTTGGTGCTTTTAGGTTAGTATTAATATAAATATTAGATATAACTACATCTTACCTTTTCATATTTACATTTAAATAATATGATATTTAGATGTGGTTATAATCATACTTAACAAATAGAATAGCCTGGATATTTATTAGTCATCATAAATTAGCTTTAAATTTGGTTTTTGCTCTGTTAAAAACTTGACATAGTTTTTTTAAGATATATAAAACATTTATTTTTATTTAATTAAATCTCAGAAATGCAATAATTTGAATGGATTAAAAAAAATATGGCTCACACCACAATTGAGATTAAGTGTACCAATATTATAATAAACCTTAAAAGTTATTTAATATAATTTATAAACCTCATGACAAAGTTAATATAGCTAAAAACCATAATATTTGTTTAGTGGTAATTCTAATACGAACCAGGAAAATATATACGTATAATATTTTTTTTCTTCTCAATAGTATTATATACTTTGCTGTAAGACCATTAGCTCCGAGACATGAAGGAATTGTTAAATGTTATCTCGTCATCCTTTAGACTATCCGAGGCTCAGCCGCTCTTGAGAATTACAGAAGCTTTATTTTGCTTGAAATATTAAAACATCTTTAAAACACTTTAGTGATTTATAAAATACAAATATTGTTATTAATATAATTCGAATAAACACACAAATCCCCGTATCTTGTTATTTTTAAGCGTAAAGAGATCTGGGGCTTATCGCTTTGTCCCTGATGTGTCTTTGAGTTGTGGCTCAGATCTGTTGGTCTTCTTGCTCTTCAGTTACCTTTAAACGAGGATGGGTAGCAAGCTGATATATGGGCGAGATATGGTTATAAGCTGAGATATGTGCGAAATATTGTGACAAGTTGAGATATGTGCGAAATATTGTGACAAGCTGAGATATGTGCGAAATACTGTAGTAAGCTGAGATATGTGCGCGATATTATGACAAGCTGAGATATGTGCGAAATACTGTAGAATGCCGATAGAGCTGTGAGCCATATTTCTATTTAAAATGTAATTTGAGACGCAGGCCGAATATTTTATATTTTTGGTCAAGCATTTATAGGGGAATCTCAGTAAGAAAATAGGTTTATAAATTACAACAATAAATATTGAAAATACCACGGTTAGATTTGTTAGATCACATTCTACAATTATTTTTGGTATTTAGTTTTGTTTGTAAATTAAGTTTTTTTAAATTATATGTTCAAAATTGATTACTAGGAGACAGCTGGCAACATGACACAGAATATAAGTCTATGTGTTTTTTACTAGCGCGCCATAATTATTTTAGTATTTTCAGGGTATTAAAGGGCATAATCTAAGTGACAAGAAAGAGGAGGATAATTTTAAAGGAAGTACAGTTGCGTTAACATGGGTCGATCATTGGTAAAGCACTATAATGAATCACATGAAGTCCTCAACAATCCATTGGACTGAGATCCGAAACTCCTACCCGATATATAGACTCTGGTGAGACAGATGGCTTGGCTCCCATTAAAACTAGCATGGCCTAGTTAGTCCTAAACATACTCAAGGTCACTAGACGCTCTTGGCTAGCCCTCACGTTTTATTAAAGTTTGGACCGTTTCGAATATACAGTTTTGTCCTCGTGAAAAGATAAATCTGCTTATGTTGCTTTCACGAATATAATATTTAAATCCTGTGTTTGAGCTAAGACGTGTTCTGAAGAGTTGACACAGCCCTGTCTCATGTAATAGTTCACAACACATCTGCTGCAGTGAGCTGTTAATTTATAGTATATACATATCATGGATATGACCACACATTATTGAAAGCTGTAGAATATGTCTTTTTGTCGGTTTTATAATGAGTTTTCTAATTGTGTATCTAGCTTGAATAATAGCTATAGCCTAATAATGATTAATCTTACTTTTAATATTGTAAATAGGTGACCTGGTGGTCTAGGGGTAATGTGTCAGACTTCTGTGCTGGCGGCCGGGGTTCAATCCTCGGTCCCGGCACAGA
>CABFOW010004364.1:0-10020 GCA_902141385.1 Timema californicum
AGAGCGAGTTGAACGCCTCAAAAGTGCACGGAAATGACCGAACAGGAGAGTTAAAAAAAACCCATCATAAACTGAACACGATTTTATAGCACAGGTTCATCAAGGTGTTTAAAAGTTCATTTTCCTTAATAAATGTAATCATTATTAATAAACATCCGTGAGAAATCTTACTTTCGTTGTGAACCCGGCCATGTCTAGTTTATTCTACCTTTTTTGTTTTATTTTAACCGGTGCATAGCTGAGTATTATGGGTAACCGCCTGGTCTCGTGTGGGAAGATTTGATGGGTCATTTCCCGGGGTACTTTTTTTAGACGGTTTTTAGGGTTTTAACTGCATCACGTTATGTAACTTGTGTAATACCGACAAGCTTTTTTTTTAAATACCGCGTCTTACTACCCTTTAGGGGTATAGGCCTATGCATTTCATATTGGGATATAGATGAGGAACTCAGAATTAGAGCAAATGTACCCGAATTTTCGTGGGGAACCATTTTGGAAAAATCTCACTCAGTACACTCGACCAAGATTCTAACTCACTTTCATTGGCATTCTAATCCATCGAGAAAGTACCCTTAGTAGTTTCCTAATCTCCCTTCACTCAAACAAGGGTTGAATTTACTCCAAATTCTACCTACTCATCTCAATCCCGCCAGTATGGTAGTTAAAGGCGGTTAGTCTGGATGGGTAGTAAGATGCGGGGAATTTTTTTCCCCATCAAGTGAGTGTTGTGATCAGGGGTCTTGTCTAATTTGTTTTAATAATAATAATAATAACCGTGTTTACTACCCGTTCGGTAATACATTTCAGTACTAATTAGATCAATGGGTTAGGAATTGGGAAGGTTGAATATAAAGAAAGTGAACCAGCATTTTCGTGGAGGTAAGGGGGGAAAACCATTTTGGAAAACCTAAACCCAGTTCACCCGAGCGAGATTCGAACCTCCATAGGTAGTCTAGCTCAATTCGAAACTAACGCGTTAGCTACTAACGCCACCGAGGCGGGTTTATTTTTTTCTAGATTCAGGTGTAAGAAATCTGAAGTCGCCGCATTATATAGTTTTCACTAAGGTTATCGAAAACTAAAAAAAACCGAGAGTGAATGACCAAAAAATGGTAACTAGACGCGTAGGCTGGCAAACCACTGTTAAATTGATCCGCAACCAGTTAACCAACGAGCCGCTAAACCACTGTGACACGATATAGTCTAAATGCGCCACAGTTTCAACCACAAACAACCCTGGCCGGTACGGGCAGTGAACCTTGGACCCGCTCCTGGAAGAGAAAACAAGGGTCCTGAGATCGACTCTGCGTGACACGTCACAATAGCCCCAAACAAATTTTGATAAGAATCAGAATAAATCATCGATCGTGGACACGCTGATTGGAGAATTGGTCTTGCAGTCGATGCTTGTCAATAGTATTCCAATGGCGTGACATGCGCTGCTGGATACAGAGGCAAATACGACAGGTTTTCTCTTATCTGGTGTGCTGGTAGCGATGAGGTATGGGTTTTAATCCCGGTTGGATATAATGAAATGTTTTTTTTTTCCTAAATGATTTTCCCACACTATTAAAGCAAATTTGGGCACTACTATTATATTTATACCTCTCTTCTCTTTATTTCATTGGTGTAAATATGTGGGATAGCCACAGTGATACCGGTCGGTGACCTGGCGGTCCAGGGGTAAGGTGTCAGACTTCTGTGCTGGCGGCCGGGGTTCAATCCTCGGTCCCGGCACAGATTTATCTGATTACCAAACCCTTCCTTCACCTCTGACAAGACATCTTGTGAATGTGGGGAATGCCAGGCCTCCACCGTGGTTCGGATTCCACGTTAAACTGTAGGTCCTCCATTTCATCTCACAATCACCCTACCATTACACATTAGCGTAAGTGCGTATAACCCGAACGGGTAGTAAGACGCGGTGCTAATAATAATAATAGTAATAATAATACATAGTGATACCGGATAGACTACGGGAGATTCGGAGTTCACCACACGTGAGGTTTTTGTCGTGTAAAACAATTTTTACATATAATAACTTTTTTTTTTATGAAATCACTCAATTATCTTAAATGTTTATGGATATTAATCATATTGAGAGTAATCTAAAGCCTGTGATTAATTTTTTTCATCCTTTATTTGAGGTATTCAATGTGCACTTTCTGAACCGACTGATTATATCAGCACACAACTTATTAAGCAACTAATATCTATAACAGGCACAACATCCAGTACCCAGCCGTTAACTCATCCCTTTGAAAAGGGGAAAACCACATTTCACCAATAGTAAATTTTTCTGCAATGCAAGGAATTAAACACGGGACCCTTAGCTTTGAATATATATATATATACATATACGTTATTGACTAAACTATGGTGTCAGATGAATAAATAATTATTTACTTAATTTTTTTTAAATTTTATGGCGGACAGGCAGTAGGATTGTTTAACCTACATACTAACAAGACCGCCAATGGAAGATAATCAATTAGATAAAGGAAAAGTTAATTTTCTACTGTCGGCTGTATTTTGTTCTGCTAGATTAAATATTCTTACAGATTGCATACTTCATTTTCAATTTGTGATCTCAAACAGTTTTTGCCACCGAAATGCTTGAGTGGCTGGATTTGTTCACATCCGGGTTGAACATCTCTCAGCTTCCAGATAATAATATTGATTATTATTATTATTATTATTATTATTAGCACCGCGTCTTACTACCCGTTCGGGTTATACGCACTTACGCTAATGTGTAATGGTAGGGTGATTGTGAGATGAAATGGAGGACCTACAGTTTAACGTGGAATCCGAACCACGGTGGAGGCCTGGCATTCCCCACATTCACAAGATGTCTTGTCAGAGGTGAAGGAAGGGTTTGGTAATCAGATAAATCTTTGCCGGGACCGAGGATTGATCCCCGGCTGCTAGCATAGAAGTCTGATACCTTACCCCTAGATCGCCAGGTCACCCCTAATAATATTAATAATACATCATTTGTGGATGTTGCTAGTAGAAGTGTTGAGACTGATCGACAAAGCTTACGTTAGTATTGATGAGAATGTAATATTATTAAATGTGATTCAAGCAGAATACGAGGGCCAATCTTCAATACTTCAATTATTCTTAATGTCCCCTCCCTCCACCCCGCCTCTTACTATCCAACCGGAATCTACACAAATTTACACTATAGAAATAAGGACGGGGAAGGTATAATTTAGAGCAGTGGTTCTCAAACAGGGGTACGCGCGCAGCTCTCGAGGGAAAATGATACGAGAACTAAACGTGACGGAGATTTTTGAGGCTACTTAGAGAAATGTTCTCCTTTTATTACTTAACATCTGACCTGTAATTTAAGAAAACAAATTGGTGGGGGGTAAATTAGAATTTTATAAATGACAAAGGGGGAGTACAATCCAAACAAAGTTTGAGAACTACTGATTTAGAGGATGTACCCACATTTCCATATGGGGAGAGGAGACAAACATTTAGGCGATAACACCTTATAACACACAGCCGGGATTCTATCCCCGACCTCTCCATCGGACTAGACGAGACTGACGCCTTTGTCCAGGTACCAACTGGTATTTGTCTATCGGTTATTTTCATTAAAAAAAACAATTTTGGTCTCGAAAATCTCGATTCTCTGTTATTTATTTTAATCGTGGAACAAAAATAGTTGATTATTTATCGAACTTTCACATATACACACATTTTATTTAGTTTTAAAATGAGTGATTTGTTTTCTCGAACATATTATTCACTATTCAGTAGTTGGAGATTCCATGTTTTGGTGTAATAAAGGTGTTTTAGTATCATTTGTGGGCTTATGTGCAATATAGAACCCAAGGCCGTATCCGGCCAGTAATTTCAGGGGGAGGGGAGATTGGTGGGAACATCCCCCAATTGCGGAAG
This sequence comes from Timema californicum, assembly GCA_902141385.1. NCBI lineage: Eukaryota > Metazoa > Arthropoda > Insecta > Phasmatodea > Timematidae > Timema > Timema californicum. The sequence goes on from CABFOW010004364.1 coordinate 3,916, forward strand.
GGTAGAAAACAATTCTAAATGATAAATAGTTCTAGAGGCTATCTGCATTTTTATTATGGCAACATAACTGCCGGAAGTTAGGAAAAATTCTAAATATTAAACACCTTTAGACGCTCTCTGAAGTGTTTTTTACTGTAACAAAGCCCCCTAATTTGTACTTGTACCTTAATCTTGATATTGTTTGATTTATAAATAAAGCCATATATATCTTATTCATAAAATTTCAGGGTGGGTTTGAACCCCCAAAACCCCCGTCTGAATACGGCCTTGATAGAACCTAAAACCGAAATAATAGCATCCATGCCAGAACCGGTAACATTTTGCCACTGGCCCATCACTATAGAATACCCAAATCAATAGGTGTTTGAATGTGATTATTTGAGAATTATGTTAAATCAGTTCATCAAACAGTCAGTGACCTGCCGGTCTTGGGGTAAGGTGTCGGACTTCTGTGCTGGGGGTCCGGGGTTCAATCCTCCTCGGTCCCGGCACAGATTCATCTGATTGCCAAAACCTTCCTTCAACTCTGACAAGATGTTTTAAATCACAACTTGTGAATGTGGGGAACGCCCAGGCCTCCACCGTGGTTCGGATTCTACGTTAAACTGTAGGTCCTCCATTTCATCTCACAATCACCCTACCACTACACATTAGCGTAAGTACGTATAACCCTAACGGGTAGTAAGACGCGGTGCTAATAGTAGTAGTAATAATAATAATAATAATAATAATAATATTGAACAGTCACTTATAAAATATATGATATACATAACGATCACCTTTAATTTGTGGAATTCTACCGCGCATAAAACTTGAAGCGTTTGCAACTTATCTCGCACGTAAGTTTAGCGCATTGCCTGTCAAATATTTAGCAGGCGTTTTACTGTTAAACCCTCAGGCTGCACTCAACGGTGCGTGGTGGCATCGAAACGTAAGGGGTCATCACATAAACCACGTAATGCCATTTCCTTACTTTAGTTTACCCCTCCTACCCTATCTCTTAGGTAACACCAATTAGATATTTAGCCTGACCCCTCTCCTCTTACCACCGGTGTTACGTAACATTTTGTACAACAACATTATTTTATCTGGAATCTTTTGTGACCACTGGAAGAGGGACTTAAATGTATTATTATTATTATTATTAGCACAGCGTCTTACTACCCGTTAGGGCTATACGTAATTACGCTAATGTGTAATGGTAGGGTGATTGTGAGATGAAATGGAGGACCTACAGTTTAACGTGGAATCCAGAACCACGGTGGAGGCCTAGGCATTCCCCACATTCACAAGTTGTGATTAATACACGTCTTGTCAGAGGTGAAGGAAGGTTTTGGTAATCAAATAAATCTGTGCCGGGACCGAGGATTGAACCCCGGACACTCAGCACAGAGGTCAGACACCCTACCCCTAGATTACCATGTCACCTCTAGATGTAAGACTACTCATTATAGTAAGCTACCTCTAAGTATACTTATCATGTTGAAAACATGAACAATTATACTATTTTTTTCAACATTAGAACCTAAGTATAACATATATGTTACGTAACACTCCCCCTCCCCCTTTGGGGAAAAAAACACACTCAGTATACCCGACCGGGTTTGAACCTCGATCTCACTACTTATCCTAATAGTTAGAGATTAAATTAATAAAGTATCTTATAGGAAATGCACTCACATTAACATAGGCACAGTATGGAAAAAACCATAGCGAGCGCACCTGTGAAAAGTTGTTCTCCCAAATACACCCGACCGGAGTTTGATACCCTAACCTCTTCGTTATCGGCGACCAAGTGCATTGAGAGTCTGAATCCTCAAACCAATACGCCACCGATTATGTATGTTGTCGGTGACCTGGCGGTCTAGGGGTAAGGTGTCAGACTTCTATGCTGGCGGCCGGGGTTCAATCCTCGGTCCTGGCACAGAATTTATCTGATTACCAAACCCTTCCTTCACCTCTGACAAGACAGCTTGTGAATGTGAGTAATGCCAGGTCTCAACCGTGGTTCGGATTCCACGTTATACTGTAGGTCCTTCATTTCATCTCACATTCACCCTACCATTACACATTAGCGTAAGTGCGTATAACCTAGACGGGTAGTAAGACGTGGTGCTAATAACAATAATAACATTAACAATAATAACAATAACAATAAGATGTGGTTATTAGTGGTTCTTAATCCTTCGGGAACCAGAAAAACCTGCCTGTGTTCTGGATATGTTAGTGCTCTAAAATGTATATTAAAAAATCACCGTATATTCATTGCCCGTTCAGTTTGTACCAACATGTTGAATAAAGTAACATCGCATTATGCTTATTATTTATTTTTTGAACGAACTATACTTCCCTTTCGGGTTATACACATTTAATTACGATGATGATGAGGTAGGTGGGTAAGGAAGGTAAAGTTTCGAGGAAATGGATCCGCATTTACTTGGAATGAGAATGGGAAACCATTTATATTAAACCACCCTTAGTACACCTACAGTAGCCCCATGGCTTCTTTGGTGCCGACAAAACATGTGTTTAGCAGCTGTCACTTCTGACAGTCCAAAATTTAGGTATATACCTAAATGTTGACTGTCGGAAGTCAGCTGTGAACTGTCAGTCAGCACCAAAGAAGCCATGGGGCTACTGTAGCTGGCATTCTAAGCTTGACTGGCATCAGTGAATCAGCTTTACATCTAAACGTGTCCACCGAAGTGAGCCTAAATTAAATACTAAAATGTTTTAGTAAAAAAAAAAATATACCTTTTTAAGAAATGTCGACCTTATCGGGACATGAAACAACAAAGCTATCATAGGTTGTTAGGACAGTGATTGAAGGCCTGACGCTTAAATGATCTTACCAAAAGATTAAGGATGACGTCCTTGTCATTTTTATTAGGTCATTATTATTTTTTGCCTATATCCATTACTGTTTCCAGCCTGTGTCCTCTTTTTCAAGTCATATATTTTCCACTATTGGCTTGCTAGGCCTATATTAAGATTAGCAAAGGAACATGTCGGGAGTTGAACCCAGGATCCTTAGCTCAGTAGGCAGACATGCTACCGACTGAGATAACAGTGTCATTTTATTAGGTTATAATAAATAAATAAATAAATATCGTCCCCATAGAAATGCCACAAAGACTGGGGGTGAAAGTGACCTTTCTGCTTCTAGACAAGGTCAACAACGTCCCTACTAAAAGCTTGTTGAGGTAGGTTAATGTTGTCTCTGATCCCCGAGTTGTGTTTATTGAGGGCCGTGTTATCATTAACCAGGAATGTTGGCGTGCGTCAGAGGTTTATTTGATAATATCTGTGGCGACAAGTGACCCGATACTGGAGGCTTTCTTGTGTATCTTTGCGTCAGTCTTACCTCCGTTTATTCCCTGAAAGATAACAATTACTGTACCTTGTTCGGTTCCAATATGGCGTAGCTTATAAAATAAGGTCATAGTATAATCAGCACGGCCAAGATTTTGATCTAAAAATTGTTAAATAAATAGTATGATTCACCTCAAGGACGTTCTCTCTTATCTTAAACGAGATACATTTAAAAAAACTCATAAGATTTGTGAAATTAAATAAGATACAGTAATGCATAAACATTCTACCCAAGAGCACAGATAAAATATTATACAATGTTTCAGAAACCTTGAGAAAAATGGAACATCTGTTTACCAAAGAGCATAACAATAAGTTTAAATTTTCAAAGACCACTCACTATATATATATATATACGTATTTTTATAAAATCAATAGTTTCTGATATATATATATATATATATATATCAGAAACTATTGATTTTATAAAAATATTTATAAGTATTTGAACTTTACAATGATAAATTATTTTGAATTAATTGCTTGGATATGATCGAAATCGAAAATTTTTGCTTTCATAAAGTACCCTAAAAGTCATATTCATGTAAAAGTGAGTGTTTCCATTTTGTTTGTATGGTTAAATAATTCCTAGATACAACATTTAATCGAAATCGTTAAGAGTTTATTTTGAGAAAAATCTATTTTCTATATTTTTTTTCACTTCAGTAAACTACCCTTAATTTTAGAATTATATATTTAATTTCAATAACTCTTCGAGAGAACCTCATGAAAGTCAAATCTTATACCGATCGATAAAATGGTTTCGGTTCTAGTCCGAGATACAAACAGGCAGACAGACAGACGGCATCGATAAAAACTACTTTTTCGAATTTATTTTTCAAAATTTCTAGTTCGATTTTTTTTAAATCTAATCATTTATCTCATAGAGGGGTCGAGAGAAAGTAAAAACACAACATAATATTATTAAAAGTTCTAAAAAATATTACTTCAACAAAATTTAAATTATTATTATTATTATCACCGCGTCTTACTACCCGATCGGGTTATACGCACTTACGTTAATGTGTAATGGTAGGGTGATTGTGAGATGAAATGGAGGACCTACAGTTTAACGTGGGATACGGGTTGTACGCACTTACGTTAATGTGTAATGGTAGGGTGATTGTGAGATGAAATGGAGGACCTACAGTTTAACGTGGGATCAACCAAATTTAAAGAAAGCTCGTAAAGAATGCATATGAATAAAATAAACAAGTTCTTTACCAATAAAATTAAAAATACATTTGAATGCGATAAAAATATTTTATCAGATAAAATCTAACACTTCGCTAAGCATAAACATCGATTTATAAATAACAGCTTCAATGCCCTTGTCTCAAGTATGAACACACCATTAGAGGGGCGAACTGAAGAATTTCGGCGCACCCAAACCGTTTCATCTTGAACTAAATATAGTCACTATAAATAAAAAAGCGAGAAGGATTATATCTTATAGATTTTAATTGTATTCCTTTCTTGCTGATGTCGGGAGAATAATAAATGTAGCCTAAATATTATTGTGAAATATTTTAGCTAAAGGGTCTCATACAAAACTGAAATAGATGTGTGTGTGGCTTAAAATATATGATAAATTGAAACACATGCAATATAATTTTATTATGACCAATTAATTCAATGATATGGGTGCAATTTTTTCAAACCTTCAAACATTTTCTTCATATCTGTTTGAAATGTTGTATTTTTAATTAATTTGTCATCATTATCTCACGGATTCAATAAAAAGAGGTGGCCTGCGGACCTTAATTTTCTTAGGCCTGCTCTAGCTACTCTCCAGCCAAATTGTAATAGAAATATAGGTGACCTGGCAGTCCAGGGGTAAGGTGTCAGACTTCTTTGCTGGGGGTCCGGGGTTCAATCTTCGATCCCGGCAAAGATTTATCTGATTACCAAACCTTTCCTTCGCCTCTGACAAGACTTGTATTAATCACAACTTGTGGATGTGTGGAATGCCAGGCCTCCACCGTGGTTCGGATTCCACGTTAAATTGTAGGTCCTCCATTTCATCTCGCAATCACCCTACCATTACACATTAGCGTAAGTGCGTATAATAATAATAATAATAATAATAATAATAAAGTAATAGAAATGGCCTTTTAAAAATACAAAGATATTTTTATGTCCAAAATTGACAACATTTTAAAATATTAGTGCTATTTTATAGGTATTGATGATATTTATCAATGGGGAAACCTGAAGATCACATGCTATGACGTATGAATGCGTAGAAATAGTTCTGGTAACTTTTATTGCTGCTAGATAAGGTTTTTCATGTGAAAATCGGTATGTACCTTGCTGGTAAACTAAAACACTGGATCCATTCTTATCTCGGCCTATTCCAACTGATATCGCCAGAAGGGTTTCGAATCAGAGGCCCTCACGAATCTAGGGGGGCCCCAAGTTTCTTAGTGCTCTGGAACACTCACAAGGTCTGTAATGATGATATCATGGCTGTCACGGGTAACAACTCACGGGTGGGTGTTATTAATGACTTGCTCGCCAACTCATGTGCCCTTGATATCAGCCGGTCCACATCACCTGTCACTTCTCAGCCGGGGCGGCGTGGGTCGGAGGGGATGACTTCGCACTACACGCTTCAATTGTTTATTATTACTAGTATGTGCGCGGCTTTTCACGTCTGCGGTGTGTTCACCTTGAGTAGTAATCGAGCCGGCGAGGATAGCCGCACGGATATCGTGCCTGCCAGGTGGGCCT